>CASHTH010004033.1:0-15870 GCA_030341885.1 Geodia barretti | reverse complement strand
AACGCACGAGAGGCGGAAGGGGCGGCCAAAGCGGATTGGACCCACGTGAGACTAGACAGAGAAGACAGTTGAGTTCAGTAAGTTTGCCTCCAACTAAGGCGTTTTGCTCACTAGGTTACGCTACCTAAATACAGCACAAGTAAGTACAACAATTCTACCAGACCTGGTGACACCATTGCCCCACCCATTACTTTACATAATTGTGCGTGTGTGTTCACTATTATCACAGCGCCGAGGGTTTGCACTTCAGTGCCTTTCATTCTCTGTGTGATGGGATATCTATTCACGCCTCATATTTTTCACTTGTGAGTGTGCCTGCCTGACTTCTGTTCTTGTGCTTCTGTGTGGTACATGTCCAACTCTATCCTGAGAAATATCTCACTGGTATCACACGTTTGCCACATTTTATGCAATAGTGCAGTAGCTACACCCCCTAACAGAGGGAAGCTGCGGTTTCATGCAAAATGCCTCACTTGTAGCCATGTTTACAGGAGTCTTGAAGTAAGAGCTATTTATCTCCCCCACTCCCATAATTAGTGGGAGAAGGCAGCTGCCCTGTCAGATGTGCATATCGGTTACTCAGTTTAGAGCAGAGACCATGTCGCTGTATGAACTGAGCTATTTATTATAGATATACATAAAATAACTGCAGTGGTATATATATACCTATCAGTGTTCTGCTACTTTGGCTTTGCAGTTTGCTTCAGTTTACTGTGGGTCTTGGCAGACCATAGGCAACAGAAACTACTAATGATGTACACAAGCGTATAAGAATGTGGAAGTGGGTAAAAGGGAAGCATAGAGAAAGAACACTTATAATTATACACTCACATCTACAATGAAAAGCACTGAAGTTCAAACCCTCGGCGCACTATAACGCGCAAGCATAAGTAAACGCATGCGCAGTACCACTAATTGATGGGCTGGGTTTAGTTTTAGCTGTTACTCGTGGTCTCTTGCCAGCTCGCGCAGAGTCTGACGAGGGCTAACTACACTACTAGATAGCATGCGAGAGGCGATACACGCCCTGCGTTGCATCTTCTGGTGCCTCCGAGGTAAGGTAAATAGGGGGTAACTCCGGACGCGGAGGTAACTCCGGACATTGGGCGTTGCACCAGTCTCGAAATTATGCTCTGCGAAAAAAACGCGAGGAAGATTTGTTAGCGCTTTGGCAGGGAGTAATCAAGTGAAACGAATCTTTCTCTTGTTTCTGAATAGCGAGTTATGTCCGGGTGTTACCCCGTGTCCGAAGTTACCTCCATTTACCTTACGCAGAGCACGCGGATCGATCATGCCGTAGTAAGCGGTCCCGTCTGTTGTGTATTTGCATATTGGCTTTTTCGCGCTCTATAGCTTTGCACGGAGCGTTTTCAGAGAAAACCGTTCGAAATTTCTGACCTTCATTGCCCGTTAGCTAAGTAGGTGGTATCCTTTGTGAGACGAACGAACACTCGAGAAGTGAGATGACGAGTAACAGACAGCTATAGACACACAGACAGACCCAACTACAGCAACCCTCGCTGCGCATGCGCGCCGAGGGTTAATAACTTCATTGATTAGCATGTATACATAGAACTAGCATGTATACATAGAACTACATTGTGTTCAATCACAGATAGTCTAAAACTATGGTAATGATCAAGTCCCAGTTGATTTCACTGTACGTATATCTCAGCAAACTCAATGTACACGTCTTCGTCTCTCCTGACCTGGTCTGCGCAGAGTCTAAACTCTATATCTTCATTGGTGGGCTGGGGCAAGTCCTTACAGAACCAGTTGGCCCTCTTACAGCATGCCTCTCCACCTACTGAACAACTTTTCCCGTCCCACAGCCGATCTTCATCGAGAAACGTGCCGCTCTTTTCAATGTCGCAGTAGTAATCACCTCCGACGTACGGGCGGGGGGCGGTCAGCTTTGGATTGTCACTGCACGGACACTGACCGAGTGATGAGAAGGTCGAGGCTGCCAGAGTCCAAACGTGCTGTCGAGGTCTGCCGTGGGTGATGCTCACACCGTCCATGTATGGCTGATCTATGGTACACTTCTTCAAACCCCGGCAAACCCCGTGTATCTTAAACCCATCCACAGTGCGGTCTGCGTACCCGTAGACTCGTCCGCACACTTTTGAGTAGCTTATTCCGTTACTTTTGAAAGTAACAGAGCTGCAACCAGCATTGACTGTCTTCCTACAAACTTTCCGATTGCCAGCAACAAAGTATGCCAGGTCTGACGGACAGCTGGTTTTAGCATCGATGAGTCCAACTCGCATCCAACCTCGCGGCTCCCTCGGGGTGATACTGTGTGCACAGTAAACCTGAGACACATCGTTGTCGGTAGTGAGCCAATAGTAGCCGTCTTTAGCGTCCCACACCCTGGTTTGGGCGATCTGTGCACACGAAGTGGCGGGGCAGAAGTGGGTGCCTCCCAGAAACACCTGGCAGAGTAATTGTGATGGGCCTAGGTTGGTGCAGGAAGGAAACCCTGACACTGCCACCACAACTGCAACTGCTAGAACCAGAAGTATCTTCATTTTCCCAGTCTCTCTCCTTTTGCTTTAGCTAGTCACGAGGCTGTCAGACTGAACTGAGGTTTGATGCTGCCCAGTCAAAACGGTCCTTTTATACCATCCTCACTTGTCCTTGGTATGATAATCATTGTGAAGAGGAAAATGGATGACCCTCCCACAACTTGTAGGAATTTTCTAACAGCTGGGGAAGTGTGGGGGAAGGAATCCCAGTCATTGAACAAGTACACACTGACTGGGAGATAGAATAGTGTAGGCTGTGAGGTGCACAATTTCCTCGATCTCACCGTGGGTGTCATGGAAAGAAGAGCAATCATGAAAAGAGTTACAAGGAAAGTGCCTCACGGAGGGGGAAAACTGTCTGACTGGCTCCGAGCAATGGTGCGAGAGGGCGAACTGGTTCTGCAAGGACCTTCCCCAAGCCACGACCGACGATATTGAACTTAGAGTCTGCGTGGATCAGAGCAGGGGTGACGAGGACATGAACATTGAGGAGGTCCAGATACATACGTTCATTGAATACCGACTCACAACCTGTGTTAACATTATCGCAAAGATGCCGAGCTATTTGCTTTAATAATAGTGTCGATTTTAATGTTATCTTATATCTGTAAGTGTAAGGGAGTTTTATTACTGCCACTACAGCTTAGGGTGTACTACAACTGTTAGTGCAGGGGGCAATTCTTGGAAAAGTATAGATAAAATGAAAACCCAAGGGTAGCCCTAACCCCTGTGAAGGGTTCTCCCAGTTTCCAATGATGTGGCATTTACACCTCCCATGCAAGTATTATACTTTTTGACCTTGTTAAAGGTTTTATTTCGGATGTTTGGGAGCTAAGAAAGGTTTGGTTATACGGCGATAATCCCAGTGTACAACAGACCCAGTCTCAGATTGCGTCTGGGGAGCTGCAGGGTGTCGCTGGTGGAAGGGGTGAGTTGAGGTGTCCGGGAGGTGAGAGAGACACCTCATGTTCATTGGTGTATGTCCGTTTGTTAACGGTTCCGCCCATTGCTCTGGGTGTGTGGTCTATGGCCCTAGTCCTATGGCAGCCACCTGATAGCAACAACAGATATATAGAAAGTAAAAGTATCTGGAGCTTGTTTGTCCAGAGCTCCCCGGTTAACATGAATTTGGGTGAGACATTTTTCAAAATTGTTGTAAATTCACAGCTGGGGCACTCATATAGACACGAAATGTGGTAGCTACGCATGACTAGAAGTGAGGAATTTTTCGTTCCCCCCCCCCTGATATTTGAGTTATAGGCATGGGCATGCATGAACTACACACATGCAGTAGTAAACACTACTGCATGTACATAGGCAGTAAAATCCCACTTTAATATACATTGTTTGTGCAGACAACAAATTATTATGTTGAGGATGCAAAAGATGTTTATGATTAGCTATCACAGAGGTGGTCGACCTGTATGCACTACGAGGCGCAGAATCACCCTTGAACCTCAGCCTACCGGAGCTGATCCATCGGCCCTCACGGATGATCCTGACCATGATACATTGCTTTTCGGAGAAGACCTATTTGATGGGAAGGAGAATAGCTTGCATGCCCTTAAGCAGGCTGCAAATGCAGAAGCTTGGGGCAGTATTCTCTCTGATATGCTCAAAGCAGTGCCAGAATCTCAAGCAATGCAATGTGGCCAGTTGTGTTTCAGTTGTTCTCAAACTGCAGAATACAGATTGTTCTAAACATCTTGGTAGCCAAAACAAACATGTTTCGTGTTCCTGAAATCTGGGAGGTTGGTAGCTAGAGCTTAACTCATTATAAAAATTAATACTTCTTGTATAGGACGGGACCTATAGGTCCACTGTGTTCGACGAAAGATGTATTGATGTTCGCCTCATGCACGAATGTTAAACTGTGAAAGGAAAGTCACCAATACACTTCAGAATTAGAATCAGAATCACCAGAAGACGATGACACTATTGAAAAATGATTCTGTTTAATGTGTATGTATGAATTTTTATTGACACTATTGTTTACAAGTGGAAAAATCATTTCTTCAAAATGAAGGGGGATATAGGGATGGCTTGAAGCACCAAAAACGAAGAAACATGGGGTCATACACAGCAAAGATGCACAAAGCCACATGACACCATCCCTATATCTATGTTCGATATTAAACTTTGCTTATAAACGATAAAACAAAGATAATGTATATATGGATGGTGTCATGTAGCTTTGTGCATCCTAGCTGTGTAATGACCCTTTGTTTCTTCGTTTCTGCCAAGTTGCTCCTCATGCAAATCAACAGCAAGCTAGCCAGTTGGAAATGTCTACACTTACGTACAGAAGGCACTGGAGGCTGAGAGTTCCTTTGCAGGTCACCTGGTAATACGCGCGCACAGCGGATTGGACAACGCCGCCCTTGCCTTGCGCATGCGCGCGGCTCACAGATGCTGATGTTCAATGTAGACCATGGAAGAGCTCCATGATCTACCGTAGTGACTTACGGCAAGAAAGAAACGATCGCTTGATGTCCGTGCACACCTCCGACGAAATTGGAGACGTTCAGTGACAAAATCAGCGCTTCAGCTGGTACTGGTAAGGAGATAGGGGGTAAGAAGAAGAAGAATATTTGAATCGCGTATGAGCGAATTCTCGAGTGGACGACTGTATGAGGTCTTTGGGAATATGTGTAGGTAGATATGGGCCCGTAGACTATTGGGATGGTGGGTTTTCAGCTACTGGAGTAAGGGGTTGTAAGTTAGGATCTTCAGGTGAACAAGAATGAAGGGATGGTGATGCAGAAGGGGGATACTTGGAAGCAGAAGATGGAGGACACAATTGGGCTGATGATGAGACAGTGGCCTTGTCTTGAAAGGCAGATTGAATAGGTGCAGAAGGGGTTCTTACTTCTTAGCGCATGCGATAAATTTTGACCGTTTCTCGCGTCCATTGAGGGTTAAACTAAAAAACCTAGCTGTTCGTTAGGTATATACCCTAGTACACGATCAACGAAAGGTTTCCGATCGGGTGCACCTGCAGTAATCATACATAAGAACTCATTCAGCTGAGCCCTCCACATACGGTTCACTCGCAATATTCCCGTGGAGTATATAAAAAAATCCGGTTTCGCTGAGCCTATACAAGCACAGTTTCACCTCACTAGCTAGCTCTATAGCTGGCTGTCTACCACTGACACGGCATGCGCATGCGCATCAAGGAAAATATCGGACGCGAGAACGTACCCATTCACGCCGTGTATAGTAGTACACGTGAACATTGCGACGGTGTAGTGTGTTTTATCAATTTTTCTAGTACCTATGTCGATTGTCCTAAAGTCAGTATTTTAGGCTCCAACCACAAGGGTCAATAGTTCTAGCACCAAAATATCTTTTTACTAGCATAGAACGGATTGCTGTAGCGACGCAAGTTTATGACCTGAGATAGGCAAGCATACTGTCCAAAATTTTGCTGTGAGCGTTGAAAGATATCACCACCCATAGCTGGCATGCATGATTGGGAGAGTGAAGAGGGTTAATAATTCTATGGCAAAGCATTCAAATTTGTGTCAGTGAGTAGCTACACCTGGAGCTCATTATCTGCCAAGGAGATGCGCCTGGTGCATATACTCAAGTAATCAAGTGATACTACACAACTCTATGATCCTGTGTTCTTTACTGTTTAGTTGTTGCGTGAAAAATATCTAATCAGGTCTGAGTTACTCACAAGTTGACCGTCGTAAAAAAAGTGCTTAATATCACAACTACTATAATGATTCTAATGACACTAGATTACTAGCTACATCTTATATCTACTAAGTCATGTTCAGTTCATCCAACAGTTTGTTCCTTTCACACTTTGGTGCTCAGCGAGTGCAAACTGCACACGTCATTTCCTTCTGCTGATCATAAGGTGGACATGGCAGACTTCCACGGCGAGGCTCGACGTGGTAGAAAAGAGCTCCATTGCGGTTAAGATGGCCACCTAAGGCCTTCTCCGGTGCATGGTCCACACATTCGAAAGTAGAGCGATGATGGTTGTATCGCTCGGCCATTAGATACCCATAGTACTCCCTGGTCCACCGAGACGGGCATATGTATGTTCCGGGAATCATGATTTTGGCTGTGCGTGTAGGAACGTAGCACACCACACAGGGAACGTCGTGCTCATGGAGATGAAGGTTAGCCTTGGGAATATTTCCCCACATTTCATATTCGGAACCGTACATAAACGAGGCAGCCACAGTGCCTGGACCGTAGGCAAAATTCTTTGGTTGGAGTGTGACACACTGGTAGTTGCTGCCACCACCAGAGTGTTTATAGTGGCTTCCGGCTGCTCTTCCCTTGTAGACTACTTCAGCCCCGAATGGACAGACAGTACGACCCCACCTCACATAGGCAACACCCTTATGATATCCCTCTGTGCTTGCACCCTGTTCCTCCATTGCGGAATTATCATACTCAGGAAAACTTTGCATGGAGGTGTCATCAAACTCTCTCTTTGTGACAATCTTTTCATCTGTATACAAGGTGTATAATGCACACTTCAATGTGTTAACAGATGGAGCTTACCACTCAGTGGTGTGGCTGTACATACCACAGTTGCCAAAACTGCACAAAATATAGTAGAAAACAGCAGTGGTTTGCCCATCTTTTCAGAGTATTCGTTTTTGAAGATTTCTGGCTGTCTTTGCTTCTTTGTTGAGAGGGAAACACAATTTGCTGGATGCAGTAGTTGGTACTGGGTCAGAAGATATCCTGCTTTTATACAAGTCAGTCAGACATGAAATTATAGCTCATAGCATACCAGCCATAGGTATATACATACATGGGAGACTGGTGATTGACACATTAGGCTTTGATACAATAAAGAAAACATCGCAAAACCTTCATAGAATTTCCTCCTGTATTAAAATCATCTAGTTTATGTTTATTTTCATTTTCCTGCCACACTTTAAGTAAGTTGGTTTTAAAGTTCCTGCTGTTGTGCAGCTGGCTTTCATTGAAAGCTATCGTGACAGTGTGTATATATTTTGATCAGGGAAGTTTGTTTATAGGCTATGTGTGAGAATTATGTCAGATCTCAGGCATTGTACATTTAGACTTACCAGTTGTCAACCCCAGAGCTCTGTATATAGTAAGACATACTTAGGATTCTGCCTGTTGGATACAATGAGAAAGATAGTTGAACAGAGTAATAGGTAAGGGTGAAGGTACAGTTACAGTATTGAAAAGGCTGTTGACTCTTAATTAACTTACCACCTCAACTAACTTTGCTGGATCTGGTATAGTGGTTTCTAAGGTCTTTAGTTGCTCTGATGATTGCAACCATACCATAGTAAAAGGTTAAAATGTTCTATTGCACGATGGAGCACACACAACCAAGTTGTTGACTTGATACACTGTGTGTCATTACATGCACCTCACACTGTGTGGTTAAAACTGCTTTCTACTGCAATGTGCATCACCATAAGTTTTAACATTTATGGTTAACTGATGTAATTAGTAGCTAGCTATATTATACAAAATCATAATGTGACCTAAATGTTCAGCCTCCATGGCTGATGTCACTGGTGTTGTGTGCACTGCTACAATTATACAGTGGAACCTCTGATAAGGGACCCTCCGAGATAGGGAAGGCCTCTCTACAAAGGACACTTATTTCAACTCCATGCTAATATTTTGGTGTATTTGACCTCCGAAATAGGGACGACCTCTCTACAAGAGACAAAATCGTTGGCCGCATAGTGTCCCTTGTTCGGAGGTTCCACTGTATTACTGTGCCCCCGTCTGCCTGCAAAAGGTGCCTTTATTTGCTGGATGCAGTAGTTGGTACTCGGTCAGAAGATTTCATGCTTTTATACAAGTCAATCAGACATGGGAGACTGGTGATTGACATTAAATAGACATTAAGTTACCTTGGCTTTGATAATAATAATAATAGTACTCAGGCGGCTGCCATAGCACTAGAGCCATAGACCACGCACCCAGAGCAATGGGCGGAACCGTTAACAAACGAACATACACCATATGAACATGAGGTGTCTGTCTCACCTCCCAGACACCTCAACTCACCCCTTCCGCCAGCGACACCCTGCAGCTCCCCAGACGCAATCTGAGACTGGGTTTGTTGTACGCGGGGACTATCGCCGTATAACCTAACCTTTCTTAGCTCCCAAACATCCAAAATAAAATCTTTAACAAGGCCAAGCAAAGAACCAAATTTTTCCTCCCACAGTTCACTACCCAATATAAAGGATGCTTTCCTGAAACTATCAAGCGACTGGAAATGCTCAAACCCATCATCCCCAAGCTTCCCCTGCAGGGCAACTAAGAAATTGCTCCTAAGACTACTATATGCTGGACACTCCCACAACACATTACTCACACTTTCACACTCATCATCACACAACAGGCACTCCTTCACCCCCTCCCTCCCCCTATGCCTACCCAGTTCCTCATTTAGCCCATGCGTGCCTGAGGAGGGGCAATCCCCATTTTAAATATCATGCAACCACTCTGCCTTGTCAAGACCTAATGACAAAAAGAGATCATCAATGACCTTACTCCAACCCTTCCTCTGCCTGCCTCTCCGTGGCTTAAAATTCCATTCCTGATTAAAAAGCTTCTTCGGATACCTATTGCCTGGCAATGCCGCTAACTTATACCACCACTTCAACTTATTCTTATCCCTACGCCCTTGTAACGTATCAAGCCCCATATCCCCCCTAACGGCTTCATTACATGTCTTAGACGAACACCCAAGAATGCGCTTAGCTCCTCCCAGCATAACGGACTCTAACACAGTTGCCTGAGTCTTATTGGCTTCCCACACCTCACCCCCATACTCTAAAGTTGGCCTAACCACCGCCAGCAACAACAACCTGCGAGCACTCAAATTAATATCCCTATTACTAATTACACTATGCAACTGATTAACCTTCCTTCTACCATTGTCTAACACATTCTTGATATGCACATCCCATGCACCAGTACTAGTAAAATGAAAAGCACTAAAGTGCAAACCCTCGGCGAACTGCGCATGTGCGGTACCACTAATTGATGGGCTGGGTTATTTATGCCTTTACTCGTGGTATCCCGCTAGTAGCTCGCGGAGAGTCTGGCACGGGCTAGCTACAGTAGTAAATAGCATGCGTGAGTCGATACATGCCCTTCGTTGTGACTTGTTGTGCCTTCAAGACACACAGAGCGAACAGACGCGGTCGAGGTAAGCCTGTGCTAATTTACATATTGGCTTGTTCACTTGGTTTTCACGCCATAACTTTAAAACACAGTAGTTTTACGAAAATCGCCTTTTTTAAAATCAACCCAGTGTAGCACTGAACCCGATTATATCGTTATTTACCAGATTTCGTGCGCGCGGTGGCAGAAAACGTGGTAACAGACAGACAGACTGACAGACTGACAGACAGACTGACACACTTACGGGACAACTACCGTAACCCTCGCTGCGCATGCGCGCCGAGGGTTAATGAAAAGCACTGAAGTGCAAACCCTCGGCGCATTGTGACGCGCACGCGTGAGTAAACGCATGCGCTGTATCACTAATTGATGGGCTGGGTTTAGTTCTGGCTGTTACTCCTGACGTCTCTAGCCATCTCGCGCAGAGTCTGACGCGGGCTAACTACATTATTAGACAGCATGCGACAGGCGATACACGCCCTGCGTTGCATCTTCTGGTGCCTCAGAGGTCGCAGAGCACGCGGATCGATCAGATCGCGGTAAGCCGTTGCGTATTTGCATATTGGCTTTTTCGTGCTCTAGCTTTGCAACGGAGCATTTTCAGAGAAAACCGCCTTTATTTTCTGACCTTCGTCGCCCGTTGGGTAGATGGTATCGTTTCTGGGACGAACAGACGTTCGAGAAGTGAGATGTAGAGTAACAGACAGACACACACACACACACACACACACACACACACACAAACCCAATGAAAAGCACTGAAGTGCAAACCCTCGGCGTACTCATGACGCGTACGCGTAAGTAAACGCATGCGCCGTACCACTAATTGATGGGCTGGGTTTAGTTCTAGCTGTTACTCGTGGTCTCTTGCCAGCTCGCACAGAGTCTGACGCGGGCTAACTACACTACTAGATAGCATGCGAGAGGCCCTGCGTTGCATCTTCTGGTGCCTCCGAAGTACGCAGATCACGCGGATCGATCCGACTGTGGTAAGCCGTCATATTGGCTTTTCCGCGCTCTAGCTTTGCAACGGAGCATTTTCAGAGAAAACCGCCTTTATTTTCTGACCTTCGTCGCCCGTTGGGTAGATTGTATCGTTTCTGGGACGAACAGACATTCGAGAAGTGAGATTGAGAGTAACAGACAGACAGACAGACAGACGGACAGACAAACCCAACTACAGTACCCTCGCTGCGCATGCGCGCCGAGGGTAACTACTGTAACCCTCGCTGCGCATGCGTCTGTAACTGATCCTTAGACTCACTTACACCAACAAAGTCATCTGCAAACAAAAGTCCTCCAAGTCTCCCACCACTACTTCCCAATCTCAGCTTCCTCCACCTCCCTCAACAACCCATTGATAAATACGGAAAACAAATTGGAGATAAGCTACATCCCTGAGCTACCCCCTGTTCCACATCAAATGCCTCTGACCGTTCCCCATCCAACAATACAGCACTCTTTGAATACTCGTACATCTTCTTTATGACCCTCCACATCTTCCCTCTTACCCCAAATTCCCACAACTTAAACCACAGGCCGTTACGCCACACACTATCGTATGCCTTCTGCACATCTAGAAAGAATGCATATGTCTCCTTCCCCTCCTTTAGTCTACCCTGCACGAGTTCATTCAGCGTATAAATATTATCAACACAACCCCTTCCAACCCTAAAACCAGCCTGGCCCTCATGCAATGCTTTGCCCTCGTCCAGATGCTTCACCAACCTATTGTTCAATACCTTACAAAAGACCTTCCCAACCACACTCAGCAGAGTGATGCCCCTATAATTCCCAGGATCCTCCTTATCTCCCTTCTTAAACAAGTTAACTATGAGGCCCTCCCTCCACTGTGGTGGCACAAACTCCTCACGCCAAATTACTGTAAACAACTGTTTAAAGGGGGGGTCCCAGGCAAATAATTCGAAAAAGTTATGAATTTTTTTATTTTTTATTTTTAGTGTCTATAGGTATTATGCATCATAGATCCTAGGTAACAGAGCCATATCTTGCATGGGCACGGCAGGGTTGCAATGTTGCGTAGACAACCGAGCTTCCGCGTCTAACCGGTTTAGACCGGAGTATCTGATTGGTGTTTGCGCGTTAAAATGGGTAGCAACAAGCTAGCAACGCTGCGCTCATTCCTCATTCCTTACCTTCGGATGGAACAAGACGCTTTTTTTACGTGTGAGACTTCGAGGAGACAGCCCCCGCCCCCCGTCAAAAATCGTTTACGTCATCATATAACGCCCTCATTGGTGGTGCGCGTTTGAAAGGGTTAGCAACGCAGGGCAACGGCCCAATGTGTTTGTGTATCGCCAGAGCTAAAGAAGCCGACGCTTTTTTCGTGGAATATTGACGTGATTTCTGACTTTCGCGAGCTCCGGAGACTGTCCACAGACTTCTTGCAGGTGCACTACGCATTTTAAAAGAGCTACTTTGCCAGTCGCGCCTTCTACGCTTACATATACCGAACGCGGAATCGGCCGGTTTGCGCAGATAACGACTTTTGAGAATAGCCATTTTGTACAGGGAGTTTGCTGTAGACCACCTGCAAACGCCATTAGACACCTGAAACGAGGTGTCTATGAAAAATAAACCCCCCGCAATTCTGTAATCTGATTGGTCAATTGCGCGTGACTGCGGTCTAAATAGTTAAAGAGTCCCTCTACCTTCACTTTCCCGCGAACTGTAGCCCCGCTCCGTAGCTCCTTTAAAAATCACGCAAAAAATTTGCTTTTTTCCCGTTTAAAATAGAGTGGAAACTGCACTTTGCCATGGTAAAGCACTAGCGGAGAACTCGTAGAGAGCTACGGGTTAAAAATAAACAGTGAGGTCATACCTAGAGCTGCCTAAACCTTTGATCTACCCGACAATTGTGCGGTTCGACCAATCAGCTACGCGGATTGCGCCGGATACTATGGTAACACGTGACGTAATTGTCTCAGCATTTCGAAAAGACAGAATGGCTTGATGGGACATGCCGGGAAACAAGCACCGCACGAGGCGGAGAAGGCGGCGAAAGCCTCAGCACGAAAGCCTCCAGTCAGGTCTCTTCGACAACAGGAAAGCTTTGCGCCACGCCCGAGCTCGTCCACAGCCACCGCGACTACGCGTACTCCGACGGCCAGCGAGAAGAAACTCTGTAAGTCTCCTCACGCACAGGCGTGCTGTCTACTTGATGATCTAGGCCCAACACAGAGTAGCTATGAGAACTATGATGGTCAAGGGGCGAGAATATTAGAAGTTGGAGGGCTGAAGGCGGTGCTAGACAAATCTGTATGTTGCAGAAAGTGTGGTACTGGGTCAGTAATGTTCAAGGACAACTTTAGCCGACAACAAGGCACCAACAATGCCTCTTTCTTTGAGTGCAACACCTGTTCTGCTGTAACTCCTATCCCTTTTTCTACTGTTGGTTCTTCTAAGGTGTTTTCACTCCATCAAAAGATGGCATTAGCTAGCAAAATGGCTGGGGAAAATCTTTCAACTTTGAAAACTCTGATGGTGCATCATCGCTTTGGAGAATCACAGAACGCCTTGATCTGAGTGTCAGTGGTCTGTTGTACCTACTTTCTAAACAGTAAAGATATCAAAAAAGCAAATCCAAGGAAAGTGCCAGGGCAAAATATCTACGCAGACTGGCACGGAAAAGATTTGACGACAGAAGCAGACAGGCCAAGGGTGTGTACGCCTCGGGTGATTTCAGTGGCGACGCTCCAGGGCCTAGCAAACGTCAAAAAAAGTGACATACCTTCTCTTTTGTAATCTAAGTGTGTTTTGTTATGGTATTACACTTGTTGTGTATGTTGTGTCACTGATTTTTCTCACTTTCCTTTCCGATAAAGTTTGCGGCAACTTCGCACAGCGTTTGCCGAAATCACGATTTTCCGGTCTACGACAATTCAAAAAAACTAAACTTCGACATAATCATGACAAACTATCACTAAGTACGGTAGTACTTAGTATATAGGGATTGACATGGTACCTAGCATCATAGATGTATGGGGTTATGATAGGGAGTTTTGTTCATCATCTTCTTCTTCTTCTTCTTCGACCAGCGTAACTCAAAAACCGAAAGAGATAAAGCCATGAAATTTTATAGGAATGTACATATCGATAACCACATGGGACTCATCATACCTTTTTGTTTGTAAACAATGTTGTTTACTGTAAACAACAACAAAATTGCCCCAGGCAATACATTATAATGGGCAATACGTTATAATGGCCATACTAGATGTGTCGGTGTAACTCACAATTGGTAAGAGCTATGTGAAAGAAAGTTTGTATACACAATGTATTCAATAGCCAACATCAAAATCACAACAATACATGTTTGTAAATAACAACAAATAGCCTCAGGCACATTTCTTTAAATAATACTTCTTCACTTCTCAAACTTTCCAATGGTAGCACGCATAGAGATGAAACTTGGTACGTATGCCTATTATATCATTTCCATGACGATTACATGTTTCCATGACGACCGCATATTGTTCAAAAAGGCCACAGGCACTTTTCTTTAAAATTACTTCTTCACTCCTCAAACTCGCTAATGGTACCACGCATGGAGGTGAAACTTGGTGCGCATGTGTATTACATCGTTTCCATGACGACCACAACAACAAATAGCCTCAGGCACTTTTCTTTAAAATGACTTCTTCACTCCTCAAACTTGCTAACTATAGAGGCATGGAGTTAAACTTGGTGCGCATGTGTATTACATCGTTTCCATGACAACTACAACAACAAATAGCCTCAGGCACTTTTCTTTAAAATTACTTCTTCACTCCTCAAACTCGCTAACGGTACTACGCATGGAGGTGAAACTTGGTGCGCATGTGTATTACATCGTTTCCATGACGACCACAACAACAAATAGCCTCAGGCACTTTTCTTTAAAATTACTTCTTCACTCCTCAAACTCGCTAACGGTACACGCATGGAGGTGAAACTTGGTGCGCATGTGTATTACATCATTTCCATGACGACCACAACAACAAATAGCCTCAGGCACTTTTCTTTATAATTACTTCTTCACTCCTCAAACTTTTTAACAGCAGCACACATGGATAGTATGCATTTCATTTCCATGACGACAACAGGCATTTTTTCTCTATTATTAATTTTTATAGGGGCTTGCCCCCTTCCACAGAGATAATACGTAGTAGTATATAAAAATGAGTGGAGACAAATAAATAAAAAATCCTGCGGATTAAAAAAAGAGTGCATATAGGGATCGTATAAAAAGAAAGGGAGACAAGATAGGGATTGTGTTTGTGGAAGCACAGAGATGCTAGCGAGGAGTTAGGACTCCCACAGGTCATTACAACAGCCCTATATCGTCGTACGGTGGGAGTGAAGGTTATGAAGGAGTATTGCTAAGTACAAAACGACCACGAGAGAAGGTAATGTGTGAATACTGGCTGAGTGTGGATTTATTAATAATGATTGTTGTGTACATTTCATCGATCTGTCATGCTACATTCCCATGGAGTGTATGCACATCAAGGTGCGAGCAGTTATGTGTACTGTCGTAATAATCTGCTGACCAAAACAATGTACATGCATAACATCATTACATGGAAAACATACGTATAATACGAGAAAACCAAATTCAAGTATGCAGGGTTGCTGATACTTATGCGAGGAAGACTTTACTCCGTGGTCAAGCACCGATAGGACGATATAGGGCTGTTGTAATGACCTGTGGGAGTCCTAACTCCTCACTAGCATCTCTGTGCTTCCACAAACACAATCCCTATCTTGTCTCCCTTTCTTTTTATACGATCCCTATATGCACTCTTTTTTTAATCCGCAGGATTTTTTATTTACTTGTATATATTTAGAATCATCTCAATGAGATCTGTGTAATGACATTGAGTTTTTTGAGCTTAGAGGTTGTATGTGGCATGTATGCAGGTTTATGTGTGTGAATTCTGTTCCATTTCGAAAAACGCTCAGTAAAAATTTATCAGAGTAGATACACAAAAGGGCCAATGTAGTTGCACTCTCCTAAGTGTTGTGCACTTAACCTCCTAATATGGCTTGTGGGTTATGTCTGCTATCCAAACTATGAATGTCCTTATAAACCCATTCCAAAATTAGCAGTCTCTATTGAAGCAGCTGTTTTGTGTTAATCTGATGTTAGCCACGCCCCTTATTCCTCCCATGTAATCCA
>CASHTH010004032.1:0-50195 GCA_030341885.1 Geodia barretti | reverse complement strand
CCCGGAAATCCCGGCTGAAGGCGCAGAACCCGCAACGTTTTATGCACACGTTTGTAAAGTTGATGTTGCGGTTAACCACGTAGGTAACGAGGTCTCCTACCGTGCGACGGCGTAGTTCGTCGGCCACCATTCCCACGGCGGCAAACTCGGCGCCCGTGGTGTCAAACAGAGCGACGGCGTCTTCAACGCCGATGTCCCCGCCTTCAAGGGCGTTGTCCAGGATGCGGGCCACCGCCGGTTCAAGCTGGCCAATCAGGCCGTACAGGCCTTTGGCTGCGGTGGTCTCGGCGGTGTTGCGATCAGTTTCTTCCGGCATACCGCTCCATTCCTCCTTTAACGTAACCGTCCTCGTCGGCCAGGGAAGTAGCCTTGGCTCGAAGAGGTTCGGGTAGCCATTGCATTGCACCCATAAAGTATTCGGGGTAAACCGGCAGGCGAGGCTTTAGTTCAAACCCCTTGTCACGGGTGTTCCGCTGCAAGTCTGGCAAGGCCGGCCAGGGAGCTTCTGGATTAACAAAGTCGATGGTCAGGGGAGATACGCCGCCCCAATCGTTGATTCCCGCGTCGAGATATGCAGGATAGTCACTTGCGCTCAAATTCGGGGGCACCTGCAGGTTCACGTCGGGCCCCAGCAAAATTCGGCCCACAGCTACGGTCCAGAGCAATTCATCAGCAGAGGCATCATCCGCCTCTTCCATGGGCGTAGCCGGCTTGGCCCGGAAATTCTGCACGATCACTTCCTGAATGTGGCCGTAGGTGCGGTGCAGGGCCCGAATTTCCAGGAAAGCGTCGATACGTTCCCGGCGAGTCTCTCCAATCCCAATCAGGAGGCCAGTGGTGAAGGGTATTCCCAATTCTCCGGCCAATTCCATGGTCCGCAAGCGCACCCTGGGCCGCTTGCTGGGAGCAAATTCGTGGGGTCCGCCCTCCTGGTAGAGGCGCGGGCTGGTGCTTTCGAGCATCAGTCCCATGGACGGGTTGTAGGGCTGCAGCGCCGCCAGTTCCCTTCGGCTCATGGTACCCGGATTGGCGTGGGGCATCAGTCCCGTATCTCCCATTACCAAGCGGCACATTTCGGTGAGGTATTCAAGCGTAGTGGCGTAGCCTCGGTCGGAAAGCCACTGCCTAGCTTCTGGATACCTCTGCTCTGGCCGTTCTCCCAAGGTGAACAGGGCTTCGGTGCAACCCAGTCGTTCCCCGGCCTTGGCAACCGCCAGAACCTCTTCGGGAGTCATGTAAAGAGAGGGCGCCGTGTCAGGGCTGTGCCGGAAAGTGCAGTACCCGCAAAAGTCCCGGCACAAATGGGTCAAGGGTATGAACACTTTAGGTGAGAAGGTTACGATTTTCCCCTTTCCCTTGTCCCGTATTTGGGAGGCCAGGGCGCACAGTTCCTCGACAGGCGGGCAGGTTCCACCATCAAACAGGTAGGCCTCTTCGTCAGACAATCCCCGGTTGGCAGCCAACGACTCGCTGGCGCCAAGCGTTGCTGCGTAGGCGCCGTCCAGGGCGTCTGGCAAGACACTTGCCTGAGAAGTGAGTCCCGTTGCCAAGTTATTCAATCGCGAACCGCCGAAGGAAGGTGGGCTTCAAATAGAAAGCTAATTCTAGCGGTTGCCAGTGTCCCTAGCAACCGCTTCATTCACTGGCCAGGGGTGGCGAAGCATTGTCAGCCGGATTCACCACTTGGCGGATGGCAATTGGCCGCCAGCGACTACTGCATCGGGGAGTAGTCAGTGGGCCGCAGAATCATGTTGCGGACCAGCGCATTAATTGGTCCATCCACTTCCGATTCCGCCCTTACCTTGTGCCAGCCGGGATCGGCCTGGAAGGCGCTCCACTTCGCTTCGCGGTCAGCCAGGCTGTCGTAGCCCAGCATATAGACCAGCCGGTTGCTGGTTCCGATGTCCTCGGTCCAGAATCCAACCACGTTGATGTTGTGCTTTTTGAAGAACCCCACGGTGTGGTTGGCGAAGCGCTCGTTGAGGGCCGGAAGACGGCCGGGAAGGGTATCGTAGATTCGCAATTCGTAAATCATCGTTTCTCCTTTGTATCGAAAGTTAGTTTTGGAGCCATATTACTTATCGGCATTTAAGGGCGTACGTTTGACGAGGAACGGATTGGATGCAAGCTAAAACCCCGTGAATCGCCCCTGGTCAGTATCTTCCAGGGACCCGGGCAGTTCGCGGCCCAGGTGTTCGTAAGCGCGTCTTGTGGTGATTCTGCCCCGGGGTGTACGCTCCAGGAACCCCAATTGCATCAGGTAAGGCTCCCAGACTTCCATCACCGTGTCAGAATCCTCGCTCAGCGACGCAGCCAGGGTTTCCAGCCCCACGGGGCCGCCACTGAACTTGTCTATGATGTTGGTCAGCAGGCGGTGGTCCGTCTCATCCAGCCCCAGCCCCGTCTACTCGCAGCCGGTTCAGTGCTTCGCGCGCCACCTGGCCCGTTATTTCGTCGTCGGCCACCACCAACGCATAGTCGCGAGTCCGCTTCAGCAAACGGTTGGCGATTCGGGGCGTACCTCTGGACCTTGCCGCCACCTCGGACACGCCATCCGTATCCGTTGTTACTCCAAGGATTCCCGCCGACCGTTTCACTACCACTTCCATGTCCGTCTGTTCGTAGTAATCCAGCCTGAATACGGAACCGAACCGGTCCCGCAGCGGCGCACTGATCATGGAAAATCGGGTAGTGGCCCCGATAAGGGTGAAGGGATTGATCCTAAGGTTAATATTCCGTGCCGCCAGCCCTTTGCCCACCATCCACGAAAGAAAGAAGTCCTCCATCGCGGAATACATCACCTCTTCGACGACTCGGTGCAACCGGTGAATCTCATCGATGAAAAGGATGTCATGGGGCTGGAGAGATGTCAGGATGGCCGCCATATCGCCGGCACGTTCAATAGCCGGACCGGAGGTTACCTTGATGTTAACCTCCATCTCGTTGGCGATAATGTGGGCCAGGGTGGTTTTGCCCAGACCGGGGGGGCCGTAGAGGATGATATGGTCTAAAGGCTTTCCCATAATCTTGGCGGCCTGGATGCCGATGCCGAGGTTGTCTTTTTGCCGAGGCCTGACCTACGAATTCTCCCAGCCTCCGGGGGCGCAGTGAAACGTCCGTATTTGCGTCGTCCGGCTGGGAGTCGCCGGAGATGATTCGATCGGAGGAGGCCGAATAACGTTTCGGATTGCCGTCGGAATCCGTCAATACCTATACCCGGGATGCGCCAACTCGAAGCGGGGCCAGCTTTGGCGGCAACCGTTAAGATGGGGTGAAATTAGGGCTCTTGGCTCATTCTAGGCCAGGGCCGGGACACCGTCAAGAAACGGAATCCGGAGGACGTGGGAGATCTTCCACACTGTCACGAAAGCGAATAATGTAATTTGAAATGCTCGGGACTCCTCACCAGTCACCCAGCAACACTTCAGCGAGTGCATTAGTTTCATGTAGGCTTCAGGCATACCTCGTAAAACTCGGTACTGTCGCACCCTTTCCAAGTTGAAATTAGTCCGTGTGCCGATATAATGAATCACTAATGATGCGAAACTTGTAAATGGCGGCCGAACATGCAGGTGCTAAGTGGAAGTGAGTTGGCTGGGGCTCTCACCGCCGGTTTCAATTGGTTGCAGCGGTACCGGGACCCTCTTAATGCGTTGAACGTTTATCCAGTGCCCGACGGGGACACCGGCACCAATATGATGCTCACTATGAGGGCCGGCGTCGACAAGCTTACCGTTTCTGAAGGGGCCACTGTCGGTGAAGTTGCTGCCCAAATAGCTGACGGCACCTTCTGGGAAGCGCGGGGAAACAGCGGCGTCATCCTGTCCCAGTTCTTCAAGGGCATAGCGCAGGGCCTGGAAGGCAAGGAAGTATGCGGCAGCGGCGAACTGGCCCAGGCTTTCCGCTCGGCTACCGAGGCTGCCTATAAGTCCGTTGGCAATCCCGTCGAAGGCACCATGCTGACGGTCATTCGCTGTGTGGCCGAGGCTCTGGAATCGAGCTTGGAGGCGGAAGGTGGGCGGCGGGGACGTTTTGGAGTTTTGGGAGACAGGATACAAGGCATCCCGAGAAGCCCTGGACTCCACTCCCTCCTTGCTGCCCAAGCTGGCTGAAGCCGGGGTTGTCGATGCGGGGGCTATGGGTATTGTCGTAATACTGGGTGGCGCCTACCTGCACCTGACCGGCCAAGATGTTGAAGATGCCGACCTGGGACTGGCGACCTCCGCAGGCCAGATCGATCCTTCCCAGCTTTCGTCCGTTTCAGTCGAGAGCGACTTTCTGGACTCCTCAGTCGAGTCCGAATGGGGTTACTGCACCCAGTCTATGATCCAGGGCGAAAGCCTGGACATAGAGCAGGTACGGGCAGACTTGGCAAAGACCGCCGAGTCCCTGGTCATTATTGGAGACGACCGGTTCATCAAGGTGCACGTCCATGTGGAAAACCCGGGTGTTGCACTTACCTACGGTGTATCCCTCGGTGAACTGGACCAGATAAAGATTGACAACATGAGCCTCCAGAACCAGGACTGGGCTTCGGGGCACCAGGGAAGGAATGCTCCGAAGTCCGGCGTTGCTCTGGTAGCCGTGGCCCCTGGAGAAGGCTTGGCGCAGCTTTTCCGCGAAACTGCCAACGCTTCAGTGGTCAGCGGCGGACAGACCATGAATCCCAGCGTTGCCCAGTTGATTAACGCTGCGGAATCTTCTGGGGGAGAGGACGTCATTCTCCTGCCCAACAATAAGAATGTCGCAATTACTGCTGTCCAGGCAACAGAGCGGGAGAACGAAACTCAGAACCTCCACGTAATCCCAACCTCCACTGTATCCCAGGGCATTGCCGCCGCTCTGGCTTTCAATCCCCAGGTCACGGCGGAGCAGAACCTTCAGGCCATGAACGATGCTGTTGCTGCCGTGGTTTCCATCGAAGTAACCAGGGCAATTCGCGACACCACCGTTGAAGGTACTCCGGTGTCCGAAGGGGACTACATGGGACTGGTTGAAGGCAAGCTGTCGGTTCTGGAGGCTTCGGCAGAGTCTGCCCTGTTGTCGACGTTGGCCGGAGTGGGCCTTTCAGACGACCATATTGTGACGGTGTATTGGGGCGCCGACACCGACGAGGAGACCACCCAGGCGGTGGCCGAAAAAATTGAAGAGCAGACCCCGGGAATCCAGGTTGACTTGGTATTCGGTGGGCAGCCCCATTATCCCTACTTTGCTTCCGTGGAGTAGCTCAATGGCAATACGAATAGTAACTGACAGCACTTCAGATCTGCCGCCCGCTCTGGCTGAGCAACTGGGCGTAACCGTAGTGCCCGCCAACGTGGTGATTGACGATGTCAATTATCGGGATGGCATTGACCTGACCGCTGACGAATTTTACCAGCGCCTCGTTGCCGGCCCCCGCCTGCCCACTACCTCCCAGCCTTCCGTCGGCACCTTCCAGGCTGCTTACCAGGAGATATTGGAACAGGGAGACGAGATTGTCTCCATCCATGTTTCCAGCAAGCTGAGCGGCACCGTCAACTCGGCGGAGCAGGCAAAGGCAAGTTTGGGAGACTCCGTCCCCATCGAAGTCGTCGATTCCCACAGCGCTTCAATAGCGGTTACGCTGAAAGTGTTGGGCGCAGTTGACGCTGCCCGGCAGTCAAGCTCCCACCGGGAAGTCGCCGACGAGGTGCGGCGTGATTTGTCCCGGACTACCGCCGTTTTTGCATTGGATACCTTGGAATACCTGCAGAAAGGTGGCCGCGTAGGGAAGGCGCAGGCCTTCGTGGGTTCCCTGTTGAGCGTGAAGCCCATCCTGACCCTGGTTGACGGCGAGGTGCACCCCCTGGAACGGCCCCGTAACCATCAGCGAGCCATGCGTCGCTTGATCGAATTGACCCGCGAAAAGGGCCAGCCCGTCCGCTTGGGCGTGATCTACAGTACGGAGCAGGAATGGGCAACCGAGATTCGCAGCAGCCTGAGCGACTTGCTGCCCGAAGAGGAAATCGTGACCGCCCGGTTCGGCCCCGCCCTGGGCACCTACGTTGGCCCGCGGGCCGTCGGCGTGGCGCTAACGGTTGCTGAATAGCGGCGTTCCTGCCGACACCATCTTCCTCATGGGCCAGCACGAGCTAAAATCTTGGCGGTCCGTCGGTTGAAACGCTGATGACTTCCTCTCGCCAGCAATCAGAAGCCTGGATGCAGCCGTTCCGGAACATTCTCGAACTGGAGCGGGCTAACGGGTACAACGACAAGGCTGTCATCGGGGGAATGGATGGATTCGTTCGCCTTTGGTCCTCCTCTTTAGCCTCGTTCGTTAGCAAGTTGCCATCCAACCGCCTTCTTATCCGGCCGGGTTATGCCTCCATGAACTCCGAGGAAAGGGAGGAGTGGGCAAGGCAATGGCTTGCGATGCTGGAAGGCAACGACGCTACAGCCTCGACCCAGAGCAGGGACTCCCAGACCGAGAAAACTGGCAAGGCCAATGCTACCCGCCCCAGGAAACCTTCTCGCCAGCGCAGCACTCCTGAATCAGAACCTGGGCCCCTCAACCTTGAATCGCCGGTTACCGCTCTGCAACGGGTCGATTCCAAGCGGGCAGTTCAATTGGGAAGGCTCGAAGTTACCACTCTCAGGGATCTTCTCTACTTCTTCCCTCGCCGTCATCTGGACTACTCCGCTGTCGTCAAGGTTGCGGAATTGCAATACGGTCAGGAAAGGACTGTAGAGGGGAACATCCTGGAGATTCGTGAAGAACGAAGGGGGCGAAACCGCCAGCTCAGGATAACGGAAGCCCAGTTGGCCGACGAGACGGGCAGTGTGAAGGTTAGCTGGTTTGGACAAGGATACCTTGCTCGGACCCTTCCTGCAGGTACCAGGGTCGCGATAAGCGGCAAGGTTGGAGACTTCAACGGCCGATTAGTGTTCGAATCACCCGAGTATGAAGTGCTACGAGGCAGCCAGTCGTCGATTCACACCGGTCGTCTATTACCGGTCTACCCATTAACCCAGGGGTTAACCGGTCGGACTCTTCGCAACCTGACCTGGCAAACGCTTCAGATGGGGTTGCCACTGGTCTCGGAATCACTCCCTGAATCAGTGCGGAAGCGTCGGAGTCTTATTCCATCAAGGGAAGCAATAAAACAGGCCCATTTTCCTGACGGCCAGGCCAACCGGGATCAGGCACGCCGTCGCCTGGCCTTCGACGAATTGTTGACTCTCCAACTGTCGGTGCTTTCCCGCCGGCAAAAGAAAAACCAGCTGATGGGGGGCGTCACCATTGCGGGAGACTCGGAGTTGGTCGAAGGGCTGATATCCAACCTGCCATTTGAGCTTACCGGGGCCCAACGCCGCAGCATTGACGAAATTCTGGCCGACCTGTGTCAGGGCACTCCACCCATGAACCGTTTGCTGCAAGGGGAAGTGGGCAGCGGCAAGACGGTGGTGGTGCTTATCGCCCTGCTGGCAGCCATAGCCCGTGGGTACCAGGGATCCATCATGGTGCCGACGGAAGTCTTGGCTGAACAGCACTTTCAGACGGTGGCTAGGCTGCTGGGAGGCATGGCGGACACCACCCAGTCCGAAAATTTGCTAACCGTCTACCTGGAGTCCTTGGGCAGGCCATTAACGGTAGGACTGCTAACGGGGAGCACTCGAGCCAGACCGCGTAGGCGGCTGACGGGCATGGCCTCCGAGGGAACCCTTGACCTGCTTATCGGTACTCATGCCCTGATCCAAGAGGGGGTGGAGATACCCCGCCTGGCCCTGGCGGTAATGGATGAGCAGCACCGGTTCGGCGTTATGCAGCGGTCGGCGCTGCGCCAGAAGAGCGACGAAAACCCGCACACCCTCGTCATGTCGGCGACGCCAATTCCCCGGACCCTGCAGTTGACCTTCTACGGCGACCTCGACATTTCCACGATTGACGAACTTCCTCCGGGGCGCCAGGAAATCCTGACACGATACGTGGAGCCGGACCGGAGAGAGGCTGCCTATGGCTTCATCAGCCGTGAAATCCAGGCAGGTCGACAGGCATTCATCGTCTGCCCGCTGATAGAAGAATCGGAGGTTATCGAAGCCAAGGCAGCGACTGACGAGCACCAAAGGCTGTCCAGGGGAGGTGTTCCCCGAACTGAAACTGGGCCTTCTCCACGGCCGCATGGCCTCAGTGGAGAAAGACAAGGTGATGCGGCGTTTTCGAGACGGTGAAACGGACATCCTGGTAACGACGGCGGTGGTCGAGGTGGGTATTTGATGTGCCCAATGCGACGGTGATGCTCATCGAAGGCGCCGACCGGTTCGGCCTCTCCCAGTTGCACCAGTTCCGTGGGCGAGTGGGCCGGGGTGAGCACAAGAGCTACTGCATCCTCATGTCGGAAAATCCGTCGCAACTGGCCCAGGAGCGTTTGTCGGCACTGGAACGTACCCGGGATGGCTTTCAGTTGGCAGAAGTCGACCTTGAAATGCGGGGCCCCGGAGATTTCTTCGGCACCCGCCAGAGCGGCCTGCCCAGCCTGCGGATGGCCCAACTATCTGACAGGGACCTGCTGGACATGGCGCGGCACGAGGCTACATCGATCATTGAGAAGGATCCGGAGCTGGCTTTGGAGGAACATGCGACCTTAGCGGCGCAGGTCGCGCGGTTTATGGAGCGGGTTAGCGCCGAGTTCACCTAATGGCGGGAGCTTGAATCAAACGGTGGATTTGAATCGGTATCCCACGTTCCATATTGTTTCGATGAAGGAATGGTCCGGGTCCTCTATCTTGGAACGCAATCTCCTGACGTGGACGTCCACTGTCCGAGTTCCGCCCAGGTAGTCGTAGCCCCAGACCTGGCTTAGCAGCACGTCACGACTATACACTCTGCCTGGGTTTGACGCCAGCATGACCAGCAGTTGGAATTCCTTGTAGGTCAGCGAAACCCTGCGCCCTGCCATCATTACGTCGTATCGTTCCAGGTCTATTGAGAGGTCGCCCACCTTGAGCAACTGCCCGCCGCTTGGGCCGCTTACACGGTAGATAGCCTGTTTAATTCTGGCCAGCAGCTCTTCCTTCTGCATGGGGGTCAGGATGAACTCGTCCGGGTTCATCGCTGGGTCGTATTCCTCCAGCGAATCCGCCGGAATCACCGCCAGCACGGGAACCTTTAGCTCACGGCAGCCTGTTACAAGGTCCTGACACTCGGCGGGCCGGAAAGATTCTACGTCCAGCATCACGGCGTCCATGTCAGTTTGGTCCGAGCTCGCAGCGTCTGCGACCTGAGAAAGTTCTGACCCAAACAGGCATGACAAGCCCGACCGGCTTACTGTCTCCAGCAGGCCATGCAAGCCGTTACCGTGGGTTGCGAGGAGAAATATGGTGTACACGAACAGGACCTGTGTTGAATGGGTAGTATTCCGATGCGGTAAGTATATTCGATTTAGTTTGACACACCAAACCGTTAGAGCTCCTATTTCGGGAGCGTTTCCTGGGCAATCGTCCCAGTAACTGTCGCTCACCTACGGTTTCGGCCAAGAACAATGACATTCCGCGAATTGACTATGTTGGAAACCGGATACTACTATGGGGACTATTCACGCTGTTGTCCGGATCTGGATCGATAATCCGAAAATCCTTCAACCGCACTTTATTGGAGGCGCCAATGGCCATCCAGACTCTCCCTCAAACCCCACAGGAGGCTTGGAAGAAGATCCGCACCGGCGATTGGAGGGGTGTAACCTCCGGGGTTGCCCCCGGCTACGTGCAGGCCAACCTTGCCATATTGCCCATGGCGCTTGCCTTTGACTTCCTGCTGTTTTGCCAGCGCAATCCTCGCCCCTGCCCAATATTGGAGGTTATCGAGGCCGGGGAGGTTGAGCCCAGGCTAACCGCACCTGGCGCCGATATCAGGACCGACATTCCCTACTATCGGGTTTACGAGAACGGCGAACTTACCGGCGAAGTGGACTCGTTGAAGGAAATCTGGCGAGACGACCTCGTCTCTTTTCTGCTGGGCTGCAGCTTTTCTTTCGAGTCTGCGTTGTCCGAGGCCGGAATCTCCCTGAGACATCAGGAAATGAACTGTAACGTGCCGATGTACGTTACCAACATAGCTACCAATTCGGCCGGCGTGTTCTCCGGCCCCATGGTGGTCAGCATGAGACCGGTGCGGCATGACAAGATAGTCCGGGCGGTACAGGTAACTTCCCGTTTCCCAGCCACCCACGGGGCGCCGGTACACATAGGCGACCCGTCGGTCATTGGCATCGAAAATATAGATCGTCCCGATTTTGGCGATGGCGTTGAGATCCGCCCGGGAGAGGAGCCGGTATTCTGGGCCTGCGGTGTCACGCCCCAGGCAGTGGCCTTGAACTGCAAGCCACCCTTGATGATCACCCACGCGCCAGGCCACATGTTCGTGACGGCGCAGCGCGACGCCGATTATGCCGTCTTATAGCCTCACGCTGTCGCTGTAGACGCGGCCCCGTACTGGGCCTGACTGTAGGTTGAGGAAATGGCAATGAATTTCGCCGGTGAAACTATCGAAGACATTATTCTCTCCGAGGACAAAAGGGGTGTGTCCGAACTGCGTCCCTTCGTTCCGGTTGATTTCTGCGAACAGGCAGCCCAATACCTGCTGGACCACCCGGGCCGGGTCGCGATAATCACCGGGTTCTACATCCTGACCGCGGGCCAGCACGAGACCGACGGACCGCCCGGCGCTATTGCCATCGGCAACGCTCTGCAAGAACTTGGGCGAGAAGTAACTTATATCACCGACTACCACAGCGCTCCCATGATGAGTGAGTGGCTGGGAGATCGGGCTGCGGTGGTCGACTTTCCAATAGCCGGCGATGAGGCAAGCCGGCAAGCGGCGAAGCAACTAATAGACGACCTGCATACTGACCTGCTCGTCACCATCGAGAGGTGCGGTCGCAACGCCGGCGATGTCTATCTCAATATGCTTTCCCGCGATATTACCGAATATACCGCCCGGCTGGACTACCTTTTTGAGTTCGGCATACCTTCGGTGGGCATTGGCGACGGCGGCAACGAGATAGGCATGGGCAATGTTGCGGAACACATTCCGCCCGTTGACCGCCTGCCCGACGAGCCGGCCATAACCGAGGTTGACCGGCTGGTCCTCGCCAGCGTCTCCAACTGGGGTGGCTATGGACTGGTTGCCGCCCTGTCCCGCCTTGTGGGACGCAATTTGCTGCCTTCAGTGGAGGAGGACACGCGCCTTATCACCCAAATGGTGAATGACGGCGCCGTGGACGGTGGGTCCGGAATTAACCGCTATTACGTTGACAACTTCACTTTAGAAGAGAATGGCGAACTGCTGGGCCTGCTTCATGAATTGGTGGACCGGGCAATAGCCTAATGTGGTGCGACGGGAATATCAGGGAAATCGCGCCGATAGCAGAAGTGCAGGAATGCGACTTGCTCAGCCTTAAAGGGGACAAGAATGGGATACTGTAGGCACTGCGGAGACGATGCTGGGTTCCTGAGGAACTCCCACCGTGAATGCGAGGACGCCAATCGCGACGGCTGGCAACAAATGCTTTCCCTGTCCAGCGAATCGGCTCTCTCGGGCCGGAATCGGGAAAACCTGGTAACTGAGCTGGGAGATCTGGCCACTTCGAGCTTCGTCCCGTCCGAGAAGATCAGGGACGCCCTTTTGGAGGGCTGGGAGCAAGCGGTGCAAACCGCGTTGGGCGACCATTTGATTTCACGGGAAGAAGAAACCAACCTGGCGGATTATGCAGAAAGATTTCACTTGCCTCAGGAGGAGCTTGATCGGAACGGAGCTCGCACTTCCGTGATTCAGGGTTCAGTTATTCGAGAGGTGGTTGAGGGAAACCTTCCCGACCGGCAGCAGGTTGTCGGACAGATTCCCTTCAACCTGCAAAAATCAGAGAAGCTGGTATGGGTGTTCGAAGACGTCTCGTATTTGGAAGAACGGGTACAAAGGGAAAGAGTGGGGGGAGCGCAAGGAGCCAGCATACGAGTCATGCGGGGGGTCTATTACCACACCGGTGGCTTCAGGAGCCGTACCGTTGAAACAACCGTGACCGAGAAAATGGATGTGGGCCTGATGGGGCTGACCAACAAGCACATTTACTTCGCAGGATCGTCCAAGCGATTTCGCGTAGCCTACAACAGAATTGTGGCCTTTGACCCATTCAGTGACGGTTTCGGGATTATGAGAGAGGCTCAGACTGCCCGACCCCAGATGTTCATCACCGGCAACGGCTGGTTTGTCTACAACATGGTGACAAACCTGGCGCAGATGTAGGGAACTGGAGTTCGGTTCCTGACCAGCTTATGCCCATGCTTTGTATGCCCTCGCCATGACTCTGCAGCAGAGCTAAATCGAGACAGTGATCACCGTGCCCCGCTGTCCAGGGTTCGGCTTCAAAATACAATTTATCGAGGTTGAAGGACACCCAAGTCCCGGCATATCTTTCTGGCCAACAAATCATTGACTTCCGTGTGACTTGGTACCGCAATTCGTCTACCGTTAGCAGGATTGCTCCACCAGGAGTGCCTTCGCCCCTCAAGTATCAATACACAACCCTGAGAGGGTAGGTGAGAAATAAGCTGTCTCCGTCTCACACCTCAATGCTCACTTCTTCGTAGGAACCCGTAGCTGAGGCAAGCGCTTCTTCGTGGTTCAACTTCGAGGCCTCTTTCAAAGCCGAACGCAGATTGTCCAGTAACTCTTCGCATGTCCGTCCCTGGGAGTTAACTCCTGGGATCT
The DNA here is from genome assembly GCA_030341885.1 of Geodia barretti. NCBI lineage: Eukaryota > Metazoa > Porifera > Demospongiae > Tetractinellida > Geodiidae > Geodia > Geodia barretti. The sequence goes on along the minus strand of CASHTH010004032.1, from coordinate 37,471 downwards.
CCTCGACCCATCCAATCCACCAGGAGTCACTTTTTTGAATTAACGCAGTGTAAGCCGATTTCATCCTTCAAACCCCGCCCTTGGAATGACCCAGAATCCTCTGTCTAGTGTAAGACACTATGACATAAATAGCAGATCATTCTTAGCCCGCCAGAGTTTTTTCTTCCACCGCCAGTATTCGCCGCAGCTCGTAAATTTCGTCCCTGACCTGCGCTGCCTTCTCGAACTCCAGGTTTCGCGCGGCGTCCTTCATCTGGACTTCGAGGTCCTTGATTACCCGGAACATGTCCTCCCTGGACATTTCCTGCCGCACTACCCGGTAGCTGGCCCGTTTCTCGCCGACTGCCTTGATGCTTTCGGTGATGTCGTGCACCGCTTTCTGAATGCTTTGCGGTTCAATTCCGTTTTCACGGTTATGAACGTCCTGAATTCCCCGGCGCCGGTACGTCTCGTCAATGGCGAATTTCATCGAGTCAGTAACCCGATCGGCATACATGATGACGTGCCCTTCGGAATGGCGGGCGGCGCGACCAATTGTCTGGATCAGTGACGTGGTAGATCTCAGGTAACCTTCCTTGTCGGCGTCCAGAATGGCCACCAGGCTAACCTCCGGCAAGTCCAGTCCTTCCCGCAGCAGGTTGATCCCCACCACAACGTCGTAAACCCCCAGCCTCAGGTCGCGCAGTATTTCTATCCGCTCCAGCGTGTGAATGTCGGAGTGGAGATAATGGTTACGGATGCCCATCTCAGACAGGAAGTCGGCAAGTTCCTCGGCCATGCGCTTCGTAAGTGTTGTGACCAGGCAGCGCTGCCGTTGTTCTACCCTTATCTTGATTTGTTGCATCAAGTCGTCAATCTGCCCCGCCGAAGGTTTGACCTCGATGGTGGGATCCAGCAGACCCGTAGGGCGAATCACCTGCTCGACCACGGTGGCGGCGTGCTCCATTTCGTAGGGGCCGGGCGTGGCCGAAACGAATACCACCTGGTTGATGTGCCGTTCAAACTCGCCGAAGTTCAGGGGGCGGTTGTCCAGGGCCGAAGGCAGGCGGAACCCGAAGTCGACCAATGTCTGCTTGCGGGAAAGGTCGCCGTGGTACATGCCCCGGACTTGGGGCAGGGTCATGTGCGACTCGTCCACCATTAAGAGGTAATCCTCAGGGAAGTAGTCCAGCAGGGTGTGCGGAGGAGTGCCCGGCCCCCTTCGGGACAGGTGGCGAGCATAATTCTCAACCCCGGCACAAAACCCAGTTTCCTGCAGCATCTCCAAGTCGTAGTGGGTCCGGCTTTCCAGGCGAGCGGCCTCCAGGAGTTTGCCCTGCCGCTTCAGTTCCGCCAGTCGCTCTGCCAATTCCTCACGGATATCGGTGCAAGCCAGAGCCAGCTTCTCCTTGCTGGTGACGAAGTGCTTGGCCGGGTAAATGGCGGTCTCTTGCTGTTGACCCAGAACCTCCCCCGTCAGAGGGTCCAGAGTGACGATCCGCTCCACCTCGTCGCCAAAGAACTGGATGCTTATGGCCACTTCCTCGTAGGCCGGAACCAGTTCCAGGGTGTCGCCACGAACCCTGAACTTGCCACGAGACAGTTCCATATCGTTGCGCTCGTACTGCATTTCGACGAGCTGGCGCAGCAGCCTTGTTCGTTCGCGAATCTCTCCGACTCTGATCTGCGCCACCAGGTTGAAATAGTCTTGTGGGTCGCCCAGGCCATAGATGCAGGAAACGGAAGCAACGATCAGTACATCCCGCCGGGTTAACAGGGAAGTAGTGGCGGAGAGCCGTAGTTTGTCCAGTTCCTCGTTGACGCTGGCGTCCTTCTCCACGTAAGTATCGCTGCGGGGAACGTAGGCCTCGGGCTGGTAGTAGTCGTAGTAGGACACGAAGTACTCAACGGCGTTGTTGGGAAAGAACTCCTTGAACTCGGTGGCTAACTGGGCAGCCAGGGTCTTGTTGTGGGCCATGACCAGGGTGGGCCGTTGGACTTCCTGGATGATATTGGCCATGGTGAAGGTCTTGCCGCTTCCAGTCACGCCGAGAAGGGTCTGGTGGACCATACCCTCATTGACCCCTTCCACCAGCCGTTCCACTGCGCGCGGCTGGTCGCCGGTCATTCTAAAGTCGGAAGCCAGTTGAAAATCAGGCATACTATTGCCCTCTATCCCAGCATTTTAAGTCCACTTTCGGTGGTTTATCGTCAGCAATCGTAGCCGATCTCTAGGGCGCAATTGCCGGTGGCTTGAGTTTCCTAGGAACCAGTTATCGGAGAAGGATAACATCACCATGTTAAGAAGCTGGTCTTCGGGACGAGCTGTCCTTGGGTGTGCGAATTCGAGTCACCACCCGCCAATCTGCTGTAGCGCCTGCCGCAAGTAGTCATCGAAGGTCAGGTCTGGAGAGCGGTCCAGATTTACCAGCACCGGCGAATTTCTGTCGTCGTATAGCCCAGCGCGGTCAGCGCGTCAATCAGTTCGCCGTCCCCTCCGACAAGCGCTCCTGGGTCGTCGATGATGTCGCTGTCTACTTTGCCCTTGAGCTCCAGAATTATCCGGTCGGCCATGCGGCGCCCCACTCCGGAAACCCCGCTCAGCCTGGCTGTGTCTCCTGCCGCAATGGCCTGCTGCAATCCCGCGGCGCCCAAGCCGGATAGTAACGCCAGTCCTAGCCTGGGCCCCACGCCCGAAACTCCCTGGGTGACCAGGAACAGGTCAAGGGCGGCCTGGCTGGTAAATCCGTACAGGTTGGGATGTTCGTCGCGAATCCTCAGGTGAGTAAACAGATGGACCTGGGTGCCCACGGACCCCAGGGTCAATAGCTCTGAAACTGGTACGTAGATTAGGAGGGTAACCCCGCCGACAGTCAGGTGAACCCAGTCGTCTCCCGTGGCCGACAGTTGGCCGGTAACACCGACAATCACGGGCTAGCGCTCCGACCCGGGGGTGATTTCGCGGGACAGCGCATCACGCTCGCCGGACCTGATGAGGTGACACAGTCCCACGGACAAGGCGTCGGCGGCGTCCGAATCCGGCAGGGAGTCCAGCCGCAGCGTGGCGGCCAGGGCCCGCTGCATCTGGTCCTTGGTTGCTGCCCCATAGTCAGCAACGGCCCGCTTGACCTCGGCGGGACTGTAGCGGTAAACGGGAATGCCCGCGCTGGCTGCGCCAATGAGGACCACGGCTTGAGCCTGTCCGACGGCAAGGGCCGGGCCAATGAACTGGCGGTCGCCCCGGCCGATGAATGGCTTCTCGACTGCCACCGCATCGGGTTGGAAGACGCTGATCATGTTCCCGACGTGGGTGAATAGCTGGTAGAGCCGCTCTTCGATAATCATGTACCTCGAAAGCTCAACTACACCGTAGTCCTCAGCAACCGGGCTCAATTCCCCGGAGAGGACTCCATAGCCCATCCTGATGGTTCCCGGGTCTATTGCCAGAACTCGCATTCTACCGACCTTGGACTAGCGACCTTGGACTAGCGACCTTGGATGTTGCCAAGAAAAAAGAGAGCGGAGTTCCGGCCCCAGACATCCAGGGCTCGGCCTCCCGCCCGAGGGACACATACAATTAAGCTAAGAGGCTGCTCCATACTGCTCAAGGACTTCGGGCGGAAAGTCGGCATTGGTGTAGGCCTTCTGAATGTCAGCCAGATCTTCGAGAAGGTCCAGCAGCCGTAGGGTTTGCTCCGCCGCTTTGGCGTCCAGGGCCACCGTGGCCTTGGGAACCAGGGAGATGTCCGAAGAAGTGAAGGTGACTCCTTCATCCTCCAAGGCCTTTTGAGTGTCTTGCAGCCCGTCAGGGGGGGTGTGGATTTCGACAATGCCGTCTTCAATCTTCACGTCCTCGGCGCCGGCATCAATCGCCACCAGTCCCAACTCCTCGGCCTTATCTTCGTCATCCATTTCGATGGTGATAACGCCCTTGGTCTCGAAATGCCACGCCACGCAGCCCGACTCACCGAGGTTCCCGCCGCCCTTGTTGAAAGCTGACCGCACCTCAGCGGCGGTCCGGTTTCGGTTGTCGGTAACGGCCTGCAGGAGGATGGCGCCGCCGCCGGGACCATAGCCCTCGTAGGTGATTTCGGCCAGGCTAACGTCTCCTTCGCCCGAACCACCGGATCCTCGCTTGACAGCCCGACTTATGCTTTCCATTGGCATGTTGCTGGACTTCGCTTTGTCAATTGCCAAGCGCAAACGGAAGTTCATATCCGGGTCGCCGCCACCACCCTGGGCGGCTGCCAGAGTAATATCCTTGGCCAGCTTAGTGAAAAGGGCGCCTCGTTTGGCGTCGGCGGCCCCTTTAGCTCGCTTGATCGTTGACCATTTCGAGTGTCCTGACATACTGCTTGCCTCCTTCTGACCAGGTACGACGCGAATATTGTTTGGAAACCTGATTTTGCCGACTATTATCCCGGTTCGAAATATTGAGGATTCTCTCACGATTGTAGCATTGGCACATTGCCCGGTCAAAACAAGAGACGGCAATCGAGGCGTGGAATTGAGTGGTGTATTCAGACGTACGAAGCAGGAGGCCTACCTGGTTGCCCTGGGGCTGAAAGCCGTAAGGCAGGAATTCCCAAGTTTGTGAACAGTGAGACATTTTAGCGACGCACGGACGGAACCGTCTGAAGCGGGAACCGACAGGTGCTTACGAAGGAGTGGAGGCGGTCAATAATACATGCTGACCGTTATGAGGTTAGGAGGAATTGCCAAGTGTTGGCGGCGCTTAAGAAACAGAAACCGGCCAGTAAGCAACTGGGCCTTCTGTACGCACAGTCGGAGGGTGTTGGTCTTGGGTCAGCGAAGTCCTTCCATCAGTCGGACAGTCATTATCCCGTCAGGAATATTTACCTGGCGGACTACCTGGGCCAATGCGGGCAGCAGGATTTCGCCACTGGGCCCCGCAACCACATACACGTCATTACTGCCGGTGGCAATAATTTCCCTAATGAGGCCCAAATCCTCTCCATCCTCTGTAAAAACCCGCATGTCGAGCAGTTGATAGTGAAAATACTCGTCCTCAGACAAAGCCGAGGTTCCGTCTGCCAGAGCGCTTAACTCCTGCCCGGTTAAGGCCTGAGCCGCTTTCTCAGTTTCAATGCCTTCAAGCTTGAGTATCGTGAGCCCCTTACGGCCTTGCCCGCACGACAGGATCTGGTGTTTCTGTTCTTGAATAAAAAGAGTTTGGCCCGGGTCGAAACGGCCTGGAACTTCGCTCCAAACGCGCACGCGAACTTCACCGTGCACCCCATGGGCGCCAAGGATTACACCAACAATGGCTTGAGGGGCAGAAACGTCTGTCTTGGGCAGCAGATGGTCATTCAAAATAAGAAACTTGTAGGGAAAAGAACAACGCCTCTTCCGGAAGAGTGTGTCGAACCGGATAAGTCAGGGTTGGGGAATATATAGCTAGACTATTTCGAGCAGCGCCCGGGTCCCCTCTTTAATCGCGGCAACTCGCACCAATACGCGAATTGCCTGGGCTACTCTTCCCTGTCTGCCGATTACCTTACCCTTATCCTCGGGGGCTACTTCCAGCCTGAGGATTACCTGGCCATCTTCGACAGACTCTGTGACCTTAACCGCATCTGGGTTGGTGGCCAGGGATCGGGCAATGTATTCAACCAATATTCTTTCATTCAATTTGCTCTTCAGCCACTACCAACTCTTCCACAGGTGCGTTCATCTTCTCGTAGATGCCGTCCCGGTCGAAGATTCGTTTTACCGCCTCCGACGGCTGCGCTCCCTTGCTCAGCCACTCAATGGCCCGATCTTCCTTGAGCACAACCGCTGGTGGATCCACCAAAGGGTCGTATTCCCTATCCATTCAACGTAGGCGCCATCCCTGGGGGCGGCCGAGTCCGCGACTACAATCCGATAGGAAGGCTTGCCTTTTTTGCCCACTCTCCTTAACCGAATACGTAACATAAATACTCCAAAAATGTCGGCTCATGGGCCTGCCATAATTTCGTCACGTAATTCTAAGAGCAGGGTATTTAAATGTCAATTGCGAATACATCGCAACTCGATGTAGCAAATCCGCACTTCAAGGAGGTTGGGATTTCGCCACGGAAACTTACAGGAATAAGTTCTGAGCCTGCGGCTTGGAAAGAAGAAGAAGGCCGCCGCAAAGCGGTAAGAGAAGGGATCGGGCCCAGCCCATCTGGATTTGGCACCGCCCAAGAGTCACTAAAGTCCCGGGGGCGATGGTAGACATTGGCCTGGGCCCGACTAACGGGTCTGAGATATTTAAAACCTTTAGGTTAGGCTCACCCCGTCGTGTCCAGACTGATGCCTACCATCGCCCCCGCATACTAAACTATGTTTCATACCACATCACCTCCTTTTTTCAGATTCCCGACAAGCGGTTAACCTATTGATAGCATATCAAATTAGTCTTGTCAACATCAAAAACGACACTACTTGGCCAAAAGTTCAGACGCTACCTATTTAATTCGTTGCCAAGTAGCCCAAACTTGGCGTAGGGATGCCATAGCCACATCATGTAGAGAAGAATTGGCAGGACAAATTTGCTCTTGCCGTCAATCGATTCATGCCGAGCCTTCCGAATAGTCTGTAGTCCTCCCGCAGGGTCCAGTTCTGGAAGTCAACTTATCCATAGAGGGCATGAAAATTAAATCTTCATGTTTCCTGGCAACATAAGAAATTAAATGCTGGAAATCGCTGAGAAACATTGAAAGGAAGTTGTCTCACCAATTCATTCGGTGGGATAATTCCTGCTCCAGGTGGCATTGCGGCCTGGACAAATAACTAAAAAGCGATCTCCTCAAACCTAGCCGGTCGGAGGCAAAATGCGCGCAGTTTTTATGGGAACGCCAGACTTTGCGGTTCCGGTGCTGGAAGCGTTGTGCGAAGGACCCGCAGTTGAAGTGGTCGCAGTTTATACGCCTCCAGACCGGCCCAGGGGACGAGGACAAGAGATTGAATCCCCTCCGGTAAAGGTGGCAGCAACTAGCTTGGACCTGCCGGTCTTTCAACCGGCGTCCCTTCGTTCCAGTGATATTCAGGAAGAGTTGTCCGCCTTGCAGTCCGACGTTATCGTTGTTGCGGCTTACGGCAAATTATTGCCGCCCAAAGTACTTGAAATGCCACCCTTTGGGTGCCTGAACATTCATCCGTCATTGCTTCCCAAGTATCGGGGTCCTTCACCGGTGGTTGCTACGATATTAGATGGATTATGTGAGACTGGCGTAACCTTGATGTTACTGGATGAGGGAATGGACACGGGGCCATTATTGGCCCAAGCAAGAATGGCGTTAACAGGTACAGAAACCGCCGAAACTCTCACTCAAGAGCTATTCAAGGTAGGAGGCGAACTATTGCTTGCCACCCTGGGGCAGTGGACGTCCGGCCTTCTGGAAGCCAGTCCTCAGGATCACTCCCAGGCCACAGTCACAAGCAAATTGGCTCGGTCGGACGGAATGGTCGATTGGATGCTAGCCGCGAGCATACTGGAGCGGATGCAACGGGCTTATACTCCCTGGCCGGGTCTTTATACCGAATGGGAAGGAAAGTCATTGCGGTTGCTTGAAGTTACACTGCCCAACAGCCTTGGCGCTGAGGTAAGTTGTCCTTCTGCCGGGCCTGGAGAGGTGGTAGACATTGGTTTTGACGAGGCGACGCTGGGAATTGGGACAGCAGACGGCATTCTGGGCATTAGAACATTACAATTGGAAGGCCGTCGAGCGACGTCCGCCGCCGAGTTCCTTCGAGGTTATCCTCAATTCCTGGGGAGCGTGTTGTCGTAGTCGTCTTCCTGTTGGGGAGGCTGCGTCTCGCTCTCGGGTTCACTTCCCTTACGAAGTTTGCCCAGCGCTGGGCTGACTGTCCATAAGATTGCTCCAACTACCAGTGGCGTCGCAGGGATCCAGCTTAGAGCTTTAATCTGGTTTGAGACGACTGTCGCAATTACTTCCGAACCCAGCACCACCAACCCAGTTGGCGCCGAATTTTCAGAAGCAAACAGTCCACGTAGCATCCCTTCTATCGCACCTGGCACAATAAAGTACGCCATGGCCAGAAGAGCCAGTGCTGCCGCTCCGCTAAGTACCAAAGTCCAATATAGCCATTTCAGAAAGCTGCCCAACCTCCGCCAGAAAACCAGCAGCATTGCTGCCGCAGACAGAACCAAAGCACCAACGGCCATGTTTCTGGAAACATTGAGGTAACTCAGTACACGTTGACGCCATAGTCGGGCCCTCTCTTGAAGTTCTTCCTCGCCGATTCCCAAGTGCTCTTCCGACAAAATCGGCGCCAGGTCAAGACGATCCTCGTCGTCAAGTTTGGCACGGAAGTCTGCCAGCGCAGTCTCTACTGCAGGTTCTGCTAAAGTGCTAGCTACTTGTCTGAGAAGATCCCTGGTATTTCCTGACGCGAAGGATTGCCTTAAATGTGGCTCCGCCTCCCTTATCGAATCCCGGTATTTCTGGTCAAATGCAGGGTTCTCCATGGTAACGACTAAGAATCGGTCAAAAGTCTCCATCACCTCGCTTTCGGTAAATCCGGTCAGGTCGGACACTGCCGTGGAAATGGGTTCACCGGACAACACAGCTTCCAAAGCAGAATTGAATTCGTCGGCGTATTGGTGCTCAGCGGACACGAAAACTTGGGAGCGCGTTTGCCCTCCTGGTTCCAAGGGCGCTTTTTCAATTCGGCGCTCTAACAGGCTTAAGGTTGCCGGAGTTATTCGATCCAGTGGACCGTCTAGTTCCAGGTAAAGTTCGAGCTTGTCCGAATCCCCTGACGCGAAAACTTCAAGCCTCCCAAGGTTTGCCTCCACCTGACTTCTAAGATATTCGGGAGGTGCCACCGTCCGCGCTAGCTGCTGCAGATCGGCAGCAGGTAAGTTGACCGATTCTCCCGCAATGGTCTTCAAGAAGCCCTCAAGTGTGTCGGGGGGAAGTAATTCTGAGTAGACACGCTCGTAGGCGTTCACTTCTACCAGAGCGTCGGAGTAATTGTCACTGCTCGTTAGACCCTTGACACCTGCGAAGGTAAGTAGAAACAGCAGGGCCAAAAAGACTGCCAGCCCGGTTAGGAGCGTAAGTACACTGCGAGCGATCCAGAGAAACATCAACCCACTACGCCAGGCCAAGAGAATGAGTTTCCCCCGATTCTAGCACCACACTTCACTCTGCTGTGTTCCGGTGGGAAATCCCATCTTGGGCGGCAGAGGATTGAAGCGCCGGGGAAGCGAGTGGCTGGCCGTGTCCACTTGCGCATGGTCCGCCTCTCCAAGGACAGAATTGTCTATTCCAAGTGTTTCCAACAATAAAGCTTGGCGCGCTGAACTTGCTGGTCGCTTGGGGATACAGGCCGAATGAAGGATTTAGGGGGCAAACATTCCGAAATCAACACTAGGTGAGTTAATACGAAAACCAAGCTCTTAAATACGATTTAGGCCCTTGTTTCCCAGACATAAGCCCCGAATGCCAAAGGGAGTCAATTGACACTCAAAGGATGGTGGTGATACATTTCACAAGGTTTTCATAGCTAATTTTCCCGCGAGGAAACAAGATGCCAGCCAAGATTGCCGTACTGGCCAAGCAGGTCATAGATCCGGAAATGCCTATGGCCGCTTTCCAAATCGACGCTAACTCAAAACGCGTGGTTACGCCCCCAAACATTCCTCCTGTTGTTAACGGTTTCGACGAAAACGCGGTAGAAGCCGCCCTTCAAATAAAGGATTCCCAGGAAGCCAGCATCACCGTAATTTCTGCCGGTTCCGCCTTTGCCTTGGACGTAATGAAGAAACCGCTGTCCATGGGCGCCGACGAACTGGTCCTGTTGCAGGACGACGCTTTCCAAAACTCGGTGGACAGCTTTCAAACCGCCCAATTGCTGGCGGCGGCGATTCGCAAGCTGGGTGGATTCGACCTCATCATCTGCGGGCGCCAGGCCTCCGACTGGGACAATGCTCAGGTACCGCTGGGAGTAGCCGAGTTGCTCGGGGTATCTTGCGTTGCCTTGGGCAAGAAAGTGGAACTCAAGGAAGACAAGGTAGTAGTCGAGCGACTGATACCTGACGGGTACGAAGTTGTGGAAGCAGCGCTGCCTGCCCTGGTAACTGTCAGCAACGAGTTGGGACAGCCTCGTTATCCTACCCTTCGGGGAATCATGGCCGCTACCCGCAAGCGTCCGACAATTTGGAGTGCGGCAGACCTGGACTTGGAAAGTGGTCAAATGGATTCTCGCCTTACCCTCCATGATCTGTTCGTTCCGGTCAGCAGCGCCGAGTGTGAAATCATTGAGGGTGACGATGAAGCCGACGCCGGCCGTAAACTGGCTTTGAGGTTGAGAGAGGAAAAGTTCTTTTAGCCTCGAATTGAATTGACTTGAGCCCTTAGTCTACCGGGTAGACGCTCGTTAAGACTTGGGGCCGTTGGAATATTTTAAGTGCAAACGGAGGCCTCCATGGCTGAGGGCAACGGAGTTCTGATAATTGGGGAAACTCTGGGGGACGAACTAACCCTGGCCTCCCAGGAAGTCTTGGCTGCCGGCCGGAAAATGGCCGATGACCTGGGCCAGGAGTTGGCTATCGGAATATTTGGGGACGTGGGAGGGGATATTGCCCAGTCCGCCATTGCACAGGGAGCCGACAAAGTATATTCGGTAACCAGTCCCATGCTGGCCGACTTCCAGGTGGAGCTTTACCTGGCCGCTGCCGAGACCCTCTGCAAGGAGACCAGCCCGTCTATTGTCTTGATAGCTCGCACTAACCAGGGCCGGGAAGTTGCCCCCCGTCTGGCATTCCGCCTGGGCGTTGGTCTGGCCCAGGACTGCCTTGAAGTGTCTGCCGACGCTGCCACCGGTAGGCTCCTGGCTAACCGACCAGTTTATGGCGGCAATGCTGTCGCTGTCGTGAGCTGCAATCAGACTCCCCAGGTGGCAGCTGTCCGTCCCAAGGTTTACGTACCCTTGGAACCTGATGCGTCCCGTCAGGGTGAGGTGGTCTCCTTCCCCGTGGATCTCGACGACTCGATTGTCCGGAGCAGGGTGATTGAGGTGGTGAAGGAAGAGGCTGAGGGTGTCAAGCTGGAGGATGCCACCATCGTTGTGTCGGGTGGTCGAGGCTTGGGTGGTCCGGAGCCCTTTGCCCAACTGGAAGAGTTGGCCAAGCTGCTCGGTGGCGCAGTGGGAGCATCCAGGGCCGCCGTTGACTCTGGCTGGGTTCCCGCTAGCTACCAGGTAGGTCTGACGGGCAAGACCATTACTCCGGATCTGTACATCACCATAGCAATCTCTGGAGCCAGCCAGCACATGGCCGGATGCTCCGGGTCCAAAGCCATAGTCGCCATCAACAAGGACGCAGAGGCCAACATTTTTAAGGAAGCCCGCTACGGTGTTATTGGCGACTGGGAAAAGGTTCTTGCGGCAATGACGGAAACTGTAAGGGAGTTAGTGCAGGAGTAATTCTTGGCGCGGTGTCTTGACTGGTGGCAGATGAGCGGGCCCTGGTCAGCCAAGAAGGACATTATCAATTAATCGAGTACTCCCCAGCCGAACCGCGGTCGATACCATGGCTGGTGCGTTGACCTGCTCCAGTTCTGCCAGCGTTGTAGCCTCAGCCACACTCACGTAGTCAATTCCATCAATCGAGGGTTCGCTGTCCAAAGTTGCCCGGACACTGTCCCGCAGCGCTTCCGAGTTAGTTACGCCGCCCTGCCACAGTTCCTCTGCCTTTGACAGTGCCCGGTAAATTACCGGCGCTGCCCGGCGCTGCGCCTGCGTCAGGTAGGCGTTGCGGCTGCTGAGCGCCAGACCATCGGCATCGCGGACTGTCGGCACAGCCACAATTTCAACCCTCATGTTCAGGTCTTGCACCATCTGCCTGATCACCGCAAGTTGCTGTCCGTCCTTCTGCCCGAAGTAGGCCCGGTCTGGCCCAACCACATTGAACAGCTTGGCAACTACCGTGGCAACTCCGCGAAAATGCCCGGGCCTTACCGCCCCTTCCAACCGCTCCGCCAACGCCCCCGGCTCCACCCAGGTGTCGAAACCCTTCGGATACACTTCTTCCGGTCCCGGAGTGTAGGCCAGGTCAACGCCCTCTGCTTCCAGGAGGGCCAGGTCTCGTCGCGTGTCCCTGGGGTAGGTTGCCAGGTCCTCTTGGGGTCCGAACTGGGTGGGATTTACAAAAATAGAGACAACAACGAAGGGGTTTTCCTGCCTTGCCCTCCGTACCAGGGCCAGGTGCCCCTCGTGCAAAGCGCCCATTGTCGGCACCAGGCCCAGGGGGCGGGTGATGGACCGGATCAGCCGAGTGGTAGTCGTGTTTGAAGTTAAAGTGAGCATAGTTTAAACGTCGTCTGACGGGCCACTAACCGGAAGTGCTAATTTAGCTAAACAGCTCGTCAATCTCCCGTTCCAGCCGTTCTTTGCCGGTTTCTGCTGGGTGGGCTTCGTCATTATTACCCGGCCTTTCTCTGCTGGTCAGCAGGGCGTAGGACTCGGCGGTACCGTAGTCTCTGGTGTGCACCACCACCGGCATCGGAACGGCATGGCCGAAAATCAGGGCCTGCTGCCGGGCCTCCAGGCGGGCAAGGACACCGCGCAGTTGCCGGCTGCCGGCAGTGCCCGACAGAACGGAGTCAATATCCCGGTCGTTGTCTAGCAGGCAAGTCAGGCGGGTGCCCAATTGGCTCATTACCTCCGAGTCGATGCCGCTGGGCCTTTGGTCAATCACCATCAGTGTTACGTTGTACTTCCGTAACTCCCGGGCAATTATGCCGAAGGTGGTCTGGGGAGCTACCGACGCATTGAGAAACTTGTGGGCCTCTTCGATAACTATAACCAGTGGCCGGGGTTCCCTGCCATGGCTTCCCTCGGCCTCTTCCTTAAGCTCTACGTAGCGTTCGTGGATTCTCCTGGTCAACAGGTTGCTGACCAAGATGTAAGCATTGAGGTCTTTGCCATATCTTCCGAATTCCAGCACCACGTGCTTGCCCCGCTCCAGGTGCTCTATGATGGCGGCGGCGGCATTGTGGCGATCATTGTCTTCCAGGAAAGGGTACCGTCGGAAGCGTGCCAACCGGTTGTGCAGGGCTCCCAGCGCTGCCCGGTTGACGCCCAGTTCATCGGCCAGTTCGCTAAGGTCCTGTCCCTGCTTTTGGAGGAATTGACCCATCCAGTTCCTGCCGAACCACTGCTGAAGGTTAAACGCTGCCGAAGCGGCTACGTCGGACAGGTTCAGGTTTTCCTTGAGCAGTTCGACGTCTTCGGGTTCGATTTCACCATATCCGATTCGGACGACCTCGTCGGTGGAGGAGCCCCGGCGCCGGGAACTCTCCTCGTCCAATGTAAAGGTGGAAACCTGGGACGGGAACAATTGCTTGAGACCTTTTACCTGCAGATTGTGGTCCGTATCCTGGCCGCTCCACCCGTACTCGCTGTGCATGTCGAATACCAGGGAAGATGCTTTGCGGCCCTGCAGAATGCCCACCAAAAGGAGCCGAGTCAAGAAAGTCTTCCCGGTTCCGCTCTTGCCGAATACGCCTATGGATCGCTTCACCAACTCATCCAGGTCCAGGCAGACCTTGGCATCCATGTCCAGTGGGTTACCAATCCAGAAATGACGGTCGTCGTCTTGGCCGAAGATTAGCTGCACGTCCTCCTGGGAGGCGGGGAATGCCTGGGAGAAATGAGAAGGGACGGTCTTGGCCGCCACCGGGCTGTCCTTTTCTCCGGCCAGCAGGGGCAGTGTCAAACTGGGCAAGGCCGAAACCACGCCATAGGCCATGGTCCCGGTTATGGCTTCGGCCAGGACAATATCGTCGGAGTCGGGGGGCACGTGGCGCAGACGGGAGTCGGAACTGTTCAACTCCAGTTCGGTGACGACTCCGAAGAAACGGTACCGTTTGCCCCGGATCGTAACAAAGGTACCGGCCTTAACGTCTTCGATAAGGGTGTCCCCCGAGGCGTGCAGGCGAATTTCCACGCCGTGGGTCAGCGAACCTCCTACTACAACGCCGAGCGATGTGTCGTTCCCTGGGAGTTCGTCGCTATTGTGCCCGTTGACAGGTAGGCCGTTGATCATGTCCTGACTCTCCGCAAGATGGAGCCTAACCGTGAAACATCAGCGTGGATTTCGGTTGCCATAGCGCGACCGGCCCGTACAATAAAATCATCACCATCTGACCGGCGGGCTGCCGCCTCTCGCAGGCAGGCGACCACAACCTCGTCGGCCATAGGTGGCCCCGAATTGATCAGGAAGCGCAGAAAATCAAGGTCGTGGGTGAACTCAGTTACCTCATCCGGCAAGCAAGCGCTAACAAAGGAATGAATAGGAGGGGGAGCCGGCGGCAGCAGTTGAATAATCTGATCGTCTCGCCGGTGGCCCACTATGAGCGCGTCAAAACGGGTGGTCAGCAGACGCTCTACCTGAGGATTGTCTCGGTAAATCTCGGCCAGCGAACCGGCTTCCTGCCCGCGAGCCAGTACGGGCCTGCTGGGATCCAATGGTTCGGTGCGAATTAGCTGAACCACGGCAAATACGGCCGGTTCGCCGGCGTGAACCAGGGACCCCAAGGGAGGGGCGCTATACAGTTCGTAACACTGGGCGGTAAGCATTCGGGAATCACACCCGATCACCTCACCTACCCTGTGCGCTTGATGATTTTCAAATATTTGCACTAGTGTCCTATAACCACATTGAAGAATTGCAATTTTGAGGAAGAAGGGTTTTGGTCAATTATAACGGCCAGGGAACTCGCTGGTTAGAGCCCAGGCCAACAACGTGACATAAAGTTGGCCGTGCTATAATCTTGCGGCACTATACCTATATTTGGAGATTCCCTACATGGAGATTAACACCGTAGCAATCTTGAGTCCCGGCGATATGGGCCATGCCGTTGGTCAAAGATTGCGGGAAAATGAACTTGACGTAATAACGTGCCTTGCCGGCCGCAGTGACCGCACGAGGGCCCTGTCCGACAAGGCAGGCATTCGCGACGTGGCAACCATGGAGGAGCTGGTCGCGCAGTCTGACCTGATAATGTCCATGACCGTGTCGGCGGCTGTGCCCAGCCTGTGCCGGGAGGTAGCCAGCGCAATAAACGCCACCGGAACCGACACTCTTTTCGCTGAATGTAACGCCATTGCTCCTCAACTAACCAGGGAAATGGAGCCGATTATCACTGACGCAGGTGGCAGGTTTGTTGACGTATCGATAATTGGAGGACCTCCCAGGCCGGGATACAGCCCTCATTTTTACACTTCAGGTCAGCAGGCCTCCGAGTTCGAGCAACTAAGCGACTATGGATTGACCGTTATTAAGCTGGATGGCGAGGTTGGGAAAGCCTCCGGCATCAAGATGTGTTATGCCGCGATGACCAAGGGTTCCTGGGCTCTGTATAGCGAGTTGCTCATGGCCGCCGAGTTGATGGGATTGACCGAACCGCTGTTGGAAGAGTTCCAGTCAGGCCAGTCCAGTGTGCTGCAACGGATGGAGCGTACCATTCCGACGGTGCCACCCCGTTCCCGGCGCTGGGTCAGCGAGATGGAGGAGATCCGGGACACCTTCGCTCACTTGGGGATGACGCCTCACCTGTTTGAGGGAGTCGCCGAAATGTACCGTTTTATGGGCGGCACTCCGCTTGGCGAGGAACTCCCGGAAACCCGAGACCGTGACAGGACTTTTACAGAAACTATCAGTCAGTTGGCCGGTTACGTTCGTGAGCGGGCGAATGGGAGTGAAGCTTAGTTCGCCGTAATAGTTACTGAACCATCTTGTTATTAAGAGTAGTAAAACCAGCGGGCCCCGGCGCGAAATGAGCGCCGGGGCCCGTTATTTTGATAGGGTGGGCAAGAGGGAAGTTACGCCTCGGTCTGCTCGGTCTGGCTGCCCTTAACCGTAACGGTAATGTGAGCCATGGCGGTATCGCCTGGGGCACCGTGCCAGTGGTTCTCGCCGGCCGGTACGATAACGACGTCGCCCGCAGTGACCTCGACTTCCTCGTCGTCGGTGGCCACGGTGCCAGTGCCCTCGGTGACGATCAGGATCTGGTCGCCGCTGTGCTTGTGAAACTTGTTCCTAGAATGTGCGCTGAAGCTGACTACGCCGAAGTTGAAGTTGTTGCTGTCATCGGCCGTGAAAGGAGCCTGGCGGGTAACGTCGCCGGTGAAAAGCGCGCTAGTTGCTGCCTCGGTGGGTACGGTACTGAGTTTTACGATCTTCAAGGGTTCCTCCTAAGTTTCTTTACCGGTTTTACGGTCAATTTTGGGGTTTTCCAGTGGCCGCATGAATTCATTCGGGCCCTTTGCGATCCGAACCTAATATACCCGCCTGTGGTTGGCAAGTCCATACTGCCGGAAACGGAAGCAGTTGGTCATTCGATCAGAGTCTCAAACAGGTCGCAGGTCGCCGTCGAATACCGACGCCGTCGACCCAAATATGAGTATAATATTTCCATACTAAAGGCAGGAGAACGGAGAACCACAGATGGCCTTAAACAACACAATACAAGAAGCTTTGAATCGACACATTAACGAAGAATTTTACGCCTCTTACTTGTACCTTTCCATGTCAGCCTACTGCGACTCCATGGACTTGCCTGGATTTTCCCATTGGATGCGCATCCAGAGTCAGGAAGAATACGCTCATGCCATGAATCTCCTTGACTTTGTCCAGGCCCGACAGGGTCGGGTGACCCTGTTTCCCATAGATCAACCGGCGGTGGAGTTTGACTCCATACTGGGAGTAATGGAAACCACCCTGGGTCACGAGCGACAAGTTACCAAGCTCATCAACCAACTCTATGAGCTTGCGACCGGAGAGCGTGATTACCAGACCCAGGTGCATCTTCAAGCCTTTATCACCGAACAGATCGAAGAGGAAAAAACCGCCTCAGATATCATCGCGCAGTTGAAGATGATCGGCGAAAACACGAGCGACCTGCTTATATTGGACAAGGGAATGGCCACCCGCCAGTTGTCGCCGGGTCTTTAATTGAGTTATCACAGCAGTGCGCGTCTGTTTCCGTTGATGTCAGTTGTCAGTTTTGGCGAGTCCAGTAGGTCTCTAGTGGTAAAAGCTTCGAATATTTGCGTACGCCAGGCTAGGAAGGCAGAATTGTCCGATTTTGTACATGGCACATCATTCCATACCGCAATATTATCTGTTATAATCGCTTATGGAATGCGTTAAGGTTGTTTCCCGTGGGTAGTTGCCTCAGTTGCGCTGACGCCGGGTGACCTCGACCAGGCCAAATCTTTTCACACGGAGGTCGGCAGTTGGCGCTGTCAGATAAAACACTAAGTTGCGTGGAATGCGCAGCAGACTTCACATTTACCGTTGGAGAGCAGGAGTTCTTCAATTCCCGCGGATTTACCAACGAACCCAGGCGTTGCCCGGATTGTCGCCAGTCCCGGAAGACCCAGCGGTCTTTTGAAGGCGGACCCCGGGAGATGCACCCGGCGGTTTGCGCCCAGTGTGGCGTGGACACCATGGTTCCTTTCCGGCCCAGAGGTGACCGTCCGGTATATTGCAGCGATTGCTTTAGTTCGATGCGGGAAAGCAACTACCGCTAGATTCTGTCGCTATCAGCAAGGCTAGCAGGCATTGCTACACAGCAACCCCCGGTATTAGCCGGGGGTTGTCGTTTTTTTGGCTTAAGGGCAGACACGAACCCGGCGTTCTTGTTGCTTTGCCTTATGCCGCCGCAAAGTTGAACCACCGGTAAACAGGAGGTACAGAAATGATGAGAGATACCGCCGATGCAGTGATTATTGGCGGTGGTGTAATGGGGTGCAGCCTGCTCTACCACTTGGCTCGCCGCGGAACTACCCGAACCCTGCTTTTGGAAAAAAATGTGCTGGGGGCTGGGTCCACCGGTCGTTCCCAGGCCATTTGCAGAATGCACTACTCTAATCCAGTTACTGCCTCCATGGCCTGGAACAGTCTCCAGGTATATTCCAGCTTCGGGGAGCAGGTCGGAGGCGACTCCGGATTCATCAGGACAGGTTATCTCGTGGTGGTGGAGGATATCGACCGTCCCAGCCTGGAATTGAATATTGCGATGCAGCAGGAACTAGGAATAAATGTGCGCCTTGTGAACGCGGCGGAACTGCGAGAGTTGGCCCCGATGATGCAGACCTACGAGGGAGAAGGGTTGGCATGGGAGCCTGATTCCGGATACGCCAATCCTTATCTGGTTACTACTTCCTTCGCCACCAAGGCGAGGGAACTCGGAGCTGAGATTGTAATGCGTGCCGGTGCCACCGGGATTGAAATTGCCGGGGGCCGGGTGCAGGCCGTACACACGGAACAAGGTAGAGTGTCCACCCCATTGGCAGTTGTGGCTGCCGGGCCCTGGTCCAACGATTTGATGGCCGGTACCGGTATCGAATTTCCCCTGGTCCCGGTACGCCACCAGGTAGCTCTTGCTACTCGTCCTGCCGACCGCCTTCCTCATCATCCTATAGTTGGGGATATTGCCCAATCGTTCTCCTTCCGGCCGGAGAGCCCCACCCTGACGATGGTGGGCTTCGGCGAAGATGAAGTTGAACTGGACAACTATGACGAGGGCTTCGACCACTCCGACGCCGCCAGCGCCATGACCAGGCTCATTCGACGTATGCCAGCGATGAAGATTCATACTATCGCGGTGGCTGGTCTGGGATATTTACCACTACCCCCGACTGGCATCCAATTCTTGACAAGGTGCCGGGTATTGACGGTCTCTACTGCATGGTGGGGTTCAGTGGCCACGGCTTCAAACTCGCGCCTGCCATAGGACAGTCCATGGCGGAACTGGTCCTCGACGGGCAGGCTTCTTCAGTTGATTTGGCGCCGCTGCGGTTCAGCCGATTTGAGGAAGGAGACCTGATAGAGTCCCGCTATCGTTACCGGGTCTTGGCGTGACCCTTGTTCCGAGTCGGTCACATCTTTCCAAGAATGACCGCTGCTCAAGAACCCTGGGGAATCACCAGTTTCTTCATAAACATTCATCCCAAGGATTTCCCAAAGCAACTGTACTGGGTGTTATGATATGTGGGTAACCCATCGTAAGGCCGGGTATAAAACGTAAGGCCGGGTATAAAATCGCCGTATGGCAGGAGAAGCATCCATGTTCATCAGAATGGTTTGGGGTAAGCTGCGCCCCGGTAGTTGGGAAGAATATGAGCGGCATTATCACGAAAGGCTGGCGAGCTCCGCTGGCAATATCCAGGGTTTGAAAGAAAGACAGTTGCTCCGAGGCACTGAAGATCCGGACGAGGGTATCAGCGTCAGCATATGGGAAACCCTGGATGACCTGCGGGCCTACGAGGTCGGTGCGTTCCGGCAGAACGTTGCCCGTGAAATGGAGCATCTCTATCGGGGTGAATACTGGGTTAAGCACTTTGAAATCAGCTCCACCGATACTTAACCTACCATCGTATTTGCCAGATGGTTGGCTTATGCACGGCCCAGCCTCCAATAGAGGCTGGGCATTGTTATTTCGACTTTATCTTCCTCTGGTGCCCTGGTTTGGGGGCCAAAGGTTTCCCAATAGACACCCTAGGCTTATCGGATTATAGTTAGGCAACAGCAGACCCGGAGGCCCAGAATGCAGTTCGGATTTTACTTGCCCAGCAGCGGCCCTACAGCTAGACCGGAGCCTCTGGCGGCCATAGCCAGGAAAGGCGACGAACTTGGGTTCTATTGCATGGTAGCCGGCGACCACATCCTGGTGCCCAGGGAGGTCAACTCCCCTTATCCCTACACTGCCGACGGGCGTTTCCATGGCGGTGCTGCCGTCGAGTACATGGAACAATTGACTTTGCTAACCTATCTGGCCGGGATCACCAGCAATATTCGGCTGGTACCCAGCGTTATGATAGTTCCCTACCGAAATCCGCTGCTGGCGGCCAAGATACTGGCCACTATGGACGTCTTGTCCCAGGGCCGGTTGACGGTGGGCGTGGGTGTCGGCTGGATGGAGGAGGAGTTTGAGGCGCTGGATGCTCCCCCCTTCGCCGAGCGGGGAGCTGTGACCAACGAATACCTGCTAGCTTTTAAGGAGTTGTGGACCAGTGACAACCCCACCTTTGAAGGCAAGTACTGCCGTTTCTCCGACATTCATTTCCTGCCCAAGCCCGTGCAGGAACCACATCCGCCAATTTGGGTAGGCGGCCAAAGCCGTGCTGCCATGCGTCGGGCCGCCAGGCTGGGAGATGGGTGGCATCCAGTGGGCGCTATTCCAGCGGCGCCGCTGGAACCAGAGGAACTGGCACAGAACATTTCTGAGCTGCACCGGTACGCGGAGGAAGCGGACCGCGACCCCGGTGAACTTGAAGTCTCGATGAAAGCTCCCCTGTACGACGTGAATTCCAGTCCCTCAGGCGTGACGCGCCGCCGCTTCTCGGGCGAACCCGAGCAAATGCTTCAGGACATCCAGACTTATCAGGATGCAGGAGTGGGCTGCATTATCTTCGACATCCGGGGAGAAGACCTTAACAGGTCCCTCGAACGCCTGGACTGGTTTGCGGAAGAGGTCATGTCCCAAGGCTGAATCAATTCATCAGGGATTTAGCGAAACTTGAATCGGCGTGCTTATTCTGGAAACTCCGGGCCAGGGCTATTGACCGACCTGCATTGCGATATAGAATATGTCGAGTAATTTTCCGGGTTTCGGGACAGACTGAAGCCCAAACGAACACAAGGAGAAGGTATGGCCTCACTGGACGAACGGTATTACCGAGGTCTGGAAATGCGAGAACAGATGGCGGCAGGGGACTTCCGCCACTTTACGCTGCCGGGCATTGATCAACTGGCCCCGGACCTCAAGCGCATCGTGGACGAAGCCCTGTTCGGGTCCATATGGACTCGGGGTGGGCTAGATATAAAGCAACGCTGTTTGTGCACCCTTTCGGCCCTCCTGACTTTGGGTCATCTGCATTTGCTCCGGAGACACGTCGAACGGGCATTAAACGTGGGTTTGACTCCCGAAGAGGTGGTCGAGTGCTTCATTCAGATGACATTTTACGTGGGGGTTCCCGCAGTCGAATCTGCCATGGCGATAGGCAAGGAGATCTTTGAAGAAAGGGGACTTCAATTCACGCCTACCTTGGCCTACGACACTGAAAAGGACCCCGACGCCCTCCACCAGGAAGGTGTCCAGTGCCACGAAGAACACATGGGGGACATCACTATTTACCATACTGAAGATCCTGACTCTCAGGAGATGCAGCTCGAGAGGCTGATCAATGAATACAATTGGGGCGCTATCTTTACACGTCCCCATTTGGATGCCAAGGCCCGTTCAATGTGTGCCCTGGTCTCTATGACAGTAATGGGCCAATACGACCGTCAATTGCGGCGAAGGATATCCGGCGCCCTCCGAGTAGGTATGACTCCCGAAGAAATTATGGAAGTGTTTATCCAGTTGACCCTTTATGGGGGCTATTTCAATACCCGGACCGCCATGCGTATCGCCCGTTCAGTGTTCAACGAAGAGGGAATCGCGGCACGGGCCAGCTAACAATGGACCGACTTTACCCTCAACCATTAGAGGGAGCGACAAATGTACTTGACATTGGATGACGGTTGCCAGCTTTTCTGCAAAGTGGACGACTTTACTGACCCTTGGGAGGAAGCGGAAACCGTTGTCCTTCATCATGGAATGGCGAAGAACCACAAGCTTTGGTACGCCTGGATTCCCATTATTGCCAGACACTATCGGGTAGTTCGTTTTGACATGCGCGGGATGGGACAGTCGTCGGTGCCGGAGCCTGGTTACCCCTGGTCGGTCGACAATTTTGCCGGTGACCTTCTAGGGTTGGTTGACGGGCTGGGACTGGACAAATTCCACCTTATCGGTGAAACGGTTGGTGGCTCTATCTCCATGCGGTTTGCAACTTTGCACCAGGAACGCCTGCACACTTTGGCCGCTTGCACCTCACCTACCAGCTTTGACGACCCCCACCATGCAGAGAGCGCTGACCTGATTGAGCGTGAAGGTGTGGCTGCCTGGGTGGAAAACACAATTGGCCGGCGCCTGGATCCGCAGATTGTTCCCCCAGAATATACTCGCTGGTACGCTGGCCAAATGGAGGCGACACCGGCCCATGTAGTGGGAGGTTTCCAGCGTAACGCCGCCGGCGATTTGAGACCCCTGCTTCCCGAAGTCCAGACTCCAACGCTCATTCTCGCGGCTGCCAGTCTGCGAGAAGAGGTGCTGGGGGACTTCAGGGATGCAGCAACTTTGTTCCCGAATGGGCGGCGGGTAGTGTTTCCCGGAGTGTCGGGTTTCGTCCAGCACGTTCTGCCGGTACCATGTGCACGGGCCTGGCTTGACTTTGCCCAAAACATAAAATAGCGGACTAACAAAGGACACGAAACAATGGCAGATTCCCTCAGTCGCACCCTGGCACGGTTTGTTGATGCTTTGCAGTTTGACAATCTTCCGCCAGAGGTGCCGGACAAAGTAAAGACCTCCCTGCTGCACTCCTTAATCGGCACTTTCCTTGGTGCTGAAACGGCCCACGGCAAGGCATCCATTGAACTGATAAAGATGGAAGAGGCTATGGCCGAGGGCGCAACTATCCTGGTGGATGGAGCCAGGGCAACTCGGTGTGGGGCGGCCTTTGCCAACAGCAAGTTGATGCACGCAACTAATCAGTCTGACTCTTACCGAATGCTTCTTCACCCCGGCCCCTGTGTCATTCCCGCAGCCCTGGCGACGGCGCAGATTGAGAGGCGTGCTGGAAGAGAATTGATAACGGCCATCGCCGCCGGTTATGAGGTGGAAGCGCGTATCGCTGGTGACTACATACCTTCTACTCAGGCACGAGGGTTTCGGTCAAGCCCAGTGTACGGAATCATTGGCGCCGCGATCACCACTGGCAAGCTGCTGCGTTTGAACGAGGACCAATTGGTAACTACTGTTGCCTTGGCCTGCACTTTCGCTGGAGGGACCACGGAAGGAGCGCGTTCCGGTGGCCGGGAGATGCTGTTCCACGAGCCAAATGCCACGCGAAACGGCATAATGGCAGCCCTGCTGGCCAGGGAGCACGTACGGGGTTCCGAGACTGCGCTGGAGGGAGCCGCAGGGTTTTACAACGCCTTTACGGGCAACAACCGAGGAGATCTGTCCTATGTTTTCGCCGGTCCTGACCACGTAGCGTTGGATAGTGTAGTAGCGGGGTTAGGAGACAGGTGGGAGTTGCTTCACGTTACGCCCAAGCTCTATCCCACCGCAGGTTACAACTGCCCGGTCATTGAACTGATGTCGGACATAAGGGCGGCTCATAACCTGCCTGTTGAAGAAATAGAGAAGATTACCGTAGACATGAACTGGCTGGAAACTACCTATCCGTCTCCGGCCTTCCCCAACCCGACGCGGAGTGCTGACGCCCCGGCCGTTGGCAGCACCCATTACTTCACCGCCTATACCTGCGTCAATGGCAACTATCCCCCGCTGCGGACTCGGATTGACCCCGGGGACCAGTCTGGCGAAGAAAATGCTACAGTTCTTGAATTGATGAAGAAGGTAGATGTTGTCGGCCACCGGGACCGCCGGGCTTTTGCGCCCCGCATCACCGTGACGCTGTCTGGCGGCACCGAATACCAGGGTGAATACCAGGGCAATGAACTGGAGTGGAATCTGGCCACCGAACTGCGACGAGTGCGCCCGCTATTCGATGACATGCCTTGGCCGAAGGACAATCTGGAAAGCATCGCCCAGATAGTCACAGGTCTGGAGATTGAGCAGCGAATGGACCACCTGATTGCCCAGTGCGTCAAACTGGAAGCATAGCTGACACGGTCCCGGTCTCGTCCGTGACCCAGGGCCCATCGAAATTTCAAGGATTGCAATCCCAGCAGGCCACTTGCCTCCCCTGCGCAGTGCTCATTACACGCGGGGATGAAAAGCCCCGTCTTGCTTTTTCCGAAAACACCTTCTAATGAATAACAACGCAAAATCATCTTGGAAAGCCCCTGCAGCATGGCCCATTGGTATTCGAGGTGTGGGACTTGTGGCGTTGGTGGTATTAACGCTGGGTGCCGTTGCATGTTTTTCTCCCAGGTCGGGAGGGGAGCCGGCGCCAAATTTGGGCGGGCCGGAATACAGTGCTTTGGTCGTCAGCTCCGACCTGGCTAAGGGGCTCAACCGTCTGGTTTTCACTCTTGTTAACCGGGATAATGTCCCAGTGTATGCCGAGCAGGCCGTAGTGTCGGCAATGTACACCCCTCCCGGAGCTTCGGAACCTCAGCCAAGAGGGGTGTTCACGGCAACCTTTCTGCCCTGGCCACCTGAAGGAAGTAATCGCGGAGTCTTTGTTACCGCCATCGACTTTGAAGTTGCCGGGGATGCCACGCGGGAGAGTCCCGGCCTCTGGGAACTTGGGATAAATGCCACTGCTGCAAACGGGGCGGAGGTGCAAGCGGTTACCGCGGTACGCGTCGCGGAGTCTCCTGCCACTCCGTCAATTGGCTCTCCGGCGCCTAGAAGCGTAACCCCGGTAGCAGTGGATGCACCGGAGATTTCCCACATAACCAGCGCGCCCAGCCCTGACCCGGAGTTGTACCGGTTATCCGTTCACGAGGCATTGGATGGTGGTATACCCCTGATGGTCGTCTTTTCTACGCCAGCCTTCTG
The DNA here is from genome assembly GCA_030341885.1 of Geodia barretti. Classification (NCBI taxonomy): domain Eukaryota; kingdom Metazoa; phylum Porifera; class Demospongiae; order Tetractinellida; family Geodiidae; genus Geodia; species Geodia barretti. Next base: position 12,884 of record CASHTH010004032.1, on the reverse strand, counting down.
CGTGAGTGCCACCTGCGGGCCCCAGTTGGAAATCCTTGGACAATTGAAGGAGCGATACGGGGACCGGGCGAACTTCATTCACGTAGAGGTCTTTGAAGATCCGCACTTGATCCAGGGTGACCGTTTCACAGCGAAACAGGTGCCCGCGGTGGCCGAATGGGGTCTACCCACAGAGCCGTGGACCTTCATAGTAGATAGTGAGGGACTGATAAGTGCCAAGTTCGAACAGTTCACTCCCGAAGAGGTGCTGGAGGCAGCACTGAAAGAGACCCTGTAGGGTTGGTGGTGGTCAATCCTCCAGGCTAACTGCTATGAGGCGGTCTCCCTTCTCTACATAAGTTATCAGCAAAGACTGGCCCAGAAATTGGTGCTCCTTAACGTGGGAAGGTGTGAACCCGACGAATCCCTCGGTCTCAAAGATAAACTCGCGTCCCTCTTCATCGCGAATGCGCAGTGTCTCCAGTTCAGAAAAATTTCTCCCTACGACTTCCACCACTTGTCCCCGCACTTGTGCCGTCCCCTTGGCTTCGCAGCCAAGGGCTACCAATGGCAAGGCAACGATTAAAGTCAAAATGGCTATGCGGAAAACCCAACTCATTTCCTTTAGGGGCCTGGCTAGATAGCAAAGCGACACGGCGGCCACGGGGCGTTGTGGGGTCGTTAGCTGAATCGGAAAACTTTGATGGCTACCAGAGAAGTAGCCGCTACCCAGCCAGCCAGGGCAGCCATCTCCGGCCATACTTCCCATATTGTGGCTCCGTGGATGCCAATTTCACGGAGAGCCGTAAGCATGGGAGCCAGAGGCAGGGCATCTGCCAGGTATGGGAACAGCCAGGGCAGGCTGGATGTCGAAAAGAATGTCCCAGCAAAGAACATCATGGGAAAGGCAATTGCGTTTCCCATTCCCGACGCCGAGGTAGGTGAGTTGGCGTACGCAGAGACTATGAACCCGATGTTCAGGAATACCAGTCCCCCCAGAATCAGCGGTGGCAGCAGATGCAGGATATTGCCGTTTAACTGGGCCCTGAACACAAACACGCCCACTGCGAGGATGACCGCCGCTTGCAATAGCGCCAGGACCAGCTGGGCGGTAACCTCGGCAGCAAAGAACTTCCAAATAGGCAACGGGGTAGCGAGCATTCGCTTGAGGATCGAAAGATTCCGATAGTTACTTATCCTTGCGGCTATGGAAATAATCGCGTGTGTCATAATTCCCATGCCTACCAGTCCGAACAGCACCAGGTCAAAGTAGGGCACTTGCCGGGTAGTTATTCGCTCCGTAACCAGCGTTTCCGGTTTCTCGACTACGGGAATTCCCAAGACAGCTTCATCTGCTATCTCGCTCAGAATTCCCAGCAGCAGTTGGTTTCGTTCTTCATCGGAAGTGCTGAGCACCAGGGTGACCGGTGCCATGTGTTCCGTTGGGTCTAACGGAGCATCGCCTGGCGCAGCAAAACCCTGGGGCACCACGATAAGGTAGTCCAGGTCGCCATCCGCGATCATTCGGCGCCCTGAATCCGTGTCAGCGGGAGAAGGATTGAGGCTGAGGAGTTCGATATCACCCAGGGCAGAAACAAGCTGCTTGGACGCCGGCGAGTTTGCCTGGTCAATTACCGCGATGTCAGATAATGATGCGGACGTGAAGTCAAACAGTCCAAAAACTACCACCAAAATGAGCGGAAAGAAGAGAGCCCAAAACACGGTCTGGCGGTTACGCCCCAGCATTTTCAGATTAGCTATGGTGAGGGGCAGCATGCTTACTCCCGCAATTCGTTGCCGGTGAGTTCCAGGAACACGTCCTCAAGGGTGGCGGGGAGTATCTCAAGGTGTTTCAGGGAAATCCCGCTGCTGACTATCCCATCCAGGGTGTCATTGAGGGCTTCCGAAGTCTTGTCCAGTCGAAGAACGTAGGGATTGCCTGCCAGCGGCTGACTGTCGGGATCTATCTCCACTTCCTGAAAGGTCGCTCCCTTTTGAAGAGTGCTCTGTTGTTTCACGGTGAGGGGGTTCGATGTTACTAGTTTTATAGTGTAGGTTGTTTCAATCTGGCTGATCAGGTTGGAGGGAGAGTCAATGGCAATAATCCTCCCCTGGTCCATTATGGCCAATCGCTGGCACAGTGACTCCGCTTCTTCCATGTAATGGGTGGTCAGGACAACGGTAACTTTTCGGTGGTTGATGTCGCGGATAAGATCCCACAGGTTGTGACGGGCTTGCGGGTCCAGCCCGGTAGTAGGTTCATCTAGTATGACCAGTTCCGGATCATTGATCAGGCTGGCCGCCACGGTGAAACGCTGCCTTTGGCCGATGGAGAGTTGGTCAATGCGGCTCTTCCCTTTGTCTTCCAACCCCACCACATTGAGAAGTTCGTTAGCGTTAGCGCTCTTGGGGTAGAAGCTCGCCAGGAGCCGCAGGATTTCCAGGAGAGAGAGGTAATTGAAGTAAGCAGAGGCCTGTAGCTGGATACCAATGCGGGATTTAATCCGGTTAGCTTCCCTCAGAACATCGCCGCCCAGGACGTTTACATTTCCGGCGGTTGGTTTTTGCAGGCCTTCGATTATCTCGAGAGTGGTTGTCTTGCCGGCACCGTTTGGGCCCAATATGCCAAAAATTTCGCCTTCTTTAACGTCGAATGAAATGTCATTCACCGCCGTAAAGGAGCCGTAGCGTTTTACCAGACCTTCTACCCGAATCGCCGCTGACATGTTAACATTGAGAATTATATCACAATCTCTTGAATTGGATTGACGACGCCCTATGGCCGCAATGGAACCGGGAGCCAGTTCGGACGAGCAGGGCAGTCCCGGAAGAACTACTCTCTTTACCAACGAGTACCTTGTGCTTAGGGCCGAATTAAATGAAAGACATCGCTGGCTGAGGCGCCTCGCCCTGGCGTCAGTATTAGCCACTTTTGCCCTGATCGTACTTGGCGGCGTTGTCCGTGTTACCGGTTCGGGGCTGGGCTGCGGCGGCGAGTGGCCTCTCTGCGACGGCAGCCTGATTCCACCGCTGACTAAGGAAGATATTATCGAGTATAGCCACCGTCTGGTGGCCTCCGCCATTGTAGGCCCCCTGATTGTGGCTACTTTCCTGGTTGCGGTTTTCCGTTACCGGCGCATTCCCTCAGTGATAATGCCTTCCTCGGTGGCTGTTGTATTCCTGCTGGCCCAGGGAGGTCTGGGTGGAGTCACGGTGCTCACCGAATTGCCCGGACATGTGGTGGCCGCGCACCTGGCATTGGCCCAGGCGCTGCTGGGCTGTTTAATTTGGTTGACGGTCTCTGCCTATCGAGTAAAGGATTCCGACAGATCCCCGCCTGTAGAGTCGGAAGTGCTGCAAGCCACTCAAATGTCATCAATGGAATCCGATGCGGGATCTGACAAGGGGAAAGCCGAGAGACCGGACACATTTCCGCGGCTGGCGGTCTTTACAGCAATTGCCACTTATTTTCTGCTTTTGTCGGGGGCATACGTTACCGCTACAACTGGCGCCTTGGCCGCCTGTTCCCACTGGCCCTTGTGCGATGGTTCAGGTTCTCTCTGGCCTTCAACAAACCTGGAATTGGTTCACATGCTCCATCGTGTAGTTGCCGCACTTATCGGTGTCCTGATTTTGTACACCATGTTCCGCGCGTTTCGGTACGGGATGGCGCGGCTGTCCTCCGGAGGCCTATGGATATTGTTCATCGCTTCCTTCGGAGGAGCGTTGCTTTTGACCCAGGTGATTATCGGAGCGGCGGCCATCTGGTCAAATTTCCCGGTTTTGCTTCGGGCGTATCATATTGGTCTGGCCACTGCTGTTTGGGGGTTAATGGCCGCCGTGGCATTGTTGAGCAGAAGCGAACCCGCCGAGCAGGACATTGTTTTGCGACGTGGCTTAACTGTTGATGAAGTCCAGAATTCTACAACCAGCCTGGATACCTAGAATTTCCAGGCGGGGAGCAGCCATCTGATGACAACTACCGAGCAGGATTCGCCGGCGGAATTGCCCGACTTGAAAGAGGCTGGCGACAAGCCAGCAGGAGGGAAATCAACCCACCCGTGGTTGGCTGCTATAAATGACTACATAACCCTCACCAAACCCCCCATTATCCTGCTTTTGCTGGTTACCGCTGCCGGCGGGATGTTTCTTGCCCAGGCGCAGTCGGCAGCCGGCGGTTTGCCGTCGTTAGGCTTGATGGCGCTGGTCTGGCTGGGAGGGGCAATGGCGTCGGGGGGAGCCAATGCCCTTAACCACCATTACGACCGGGACATAGACGGGGTGATGCAGCGAACTCGGCAGCGACCGGTAGCTAGCAACCGTATTTCTCCAGCGAAAGCCCTGATTTTTGGGATAACTCTCAACGTATTGGCATTTGCTGTCCTGACAGTGTGGGTCAATTGGCTTGCGGCGGTGCTGACCCTGGCCGCAACCCTTTTCTATGTGCTCGTCTATACCCGTTGGCTGAAACGGAGCACGCCCCACAACATAGTGATAGGCGGGGCTGCCGGGGCTATCCCTCCTATGGTGGGCTGGGCGGCGGTTACCGGTACGGTGGAACTGCCAGCAGTGTATCTCTTTGCCTTAGTCTTCTTCTGGACTCCACCCCACTTCTGGGCCCTGTCACTCCTAATCCAGAAAGACTACGAGCGGGCTAACGTCCCAATGCTTTCAGTGGTGGCGTCGCGCGATTTTACGGTGTCCACCATATTCCTTTATTCGCTGGTGATGGTTGGCGTGACACTGATGTTCGCCTTGACCGACGCAGTGAGTTGGATTTATTCAGGTTCTGCATTGGTCCTTGGCGGTATATTCGTCTGGATGGCGTGGCAGCTGCGGCAGAGCGAGAGCGCTGCCAATGCCAAAAAGCTGTACCTGTTTTCCCTCCTTTATCTCGGGCTGTTGTTCGTGGCAGTAATGGTGGGCGCGGCCACGGGATACTAGACAGAATTGGTTGAACAAAGGTGAATTAGGGCCCGTTCAGGGCAGCCAATAAACTTCGGGAGTTGGCGTTATGCACTGGCTTTCGGCAAGCCTCATTTTCGTTGACAGCCATAATACGCCTGTGGTAATGTCTTGCATTAGTGAAATTTTGCACATACTACGCAGTTAAGTAGGCAGTGAAGCAATACAGGGGAGATAGCAAATGGGGCTTCTGCCCTTCCGCGGCGCAGATTCCCTGACCGAGTCGGCCAGGGATAAAAAAGGCAAAACCACACTTATGTCCAGACGGATACCCTTTTCAAGTAAACACCTTCTCCTTTTGGGAATTGCGGCCATCTTACTCCTTGTGATGGCCTGTGCTCCCGATGCCAAGCAGTCGACCTTTGGTACCGCCGGACCGGTCGCTGAAAAGCAACTGCTTCTCTTTAATGTTCTTCTCTGGGTGATGGTCGTTGTATTCCTCCTGGTGGAGGGTGTGCTCCTTTACGCCGTCATTAAATTCCGCAGACGCCCCGGCAACGAGGAATTGCCGCCCCAGACCCATGGCCATACAGCCCTTGAAATTACCTGGACCATAATCCCGACTGTACTTATTCTAGGTCTGGGTATTTGGTCGACTATTACGTTGTTTGAATTGGATCAGCCTCCTCCGGGCGCCGATACCCTTGAAGTGACTGCGGTTGGTCATCAGTGGTGGTGGGAATTTGAGTATCCAGACGCCGATGGCAATGGCAAGCGGATAACCACGGCCAACGAACTGCGGATCCCAGTAGACCGGGCCATCCAGATAAACCTGCGAAGCGATGACGTTATTCACAGCTTCTGGGTGCCGAAACTCGCCGGCAAGGTTGACGTGGTCCCGACTCGAGAAAATTATATGTGGTTCCAGGCTGACGAAACTGGGATCTTTTACGGCCAGTGCGCGGAATTCTGCGGAACTGCTCACGCCCAGATGAAGTTCCTGGTCCAGGTGTTGCCCCAGGAGGACTATCTTGCCTGGGCAGAGGGATTTGGTGAAGCGCCCGTGCTTTCTGCACAGGCACAGGCGGGCCAGTTGGTTTTCAACAGCACAGGCGGTTGTGTCGTCTGCCACACTGCGACCGGTTCGGACTCACCGGAAGTTGTTGCCGGCCGGGTCCAGGGTTTCATGACCAGCGATACGGGTATTGCACCGGGACCGAATCTAACAGATCTGGCGACCCGTGAGCGATTCGGCGCCGGTCTGGCAGACCTGAATCGACAAAACCTGAGGCAATGGCTCAGGAACCCGGAGGACATCAAGCCGGGTAACTACATGTCAGAAAGAGCGGCTATTTACCAAACTGCCGACGGAAGGTCAAACCTGAGCGAAGAAGAGATTTCCTCTTTGCTGGAATACTTGCTTAGCTTACAATAAACTTTGACTTAAGACTTAGCGTAGGGTGGAACGGAGCCGCGGAGGCGTCAAATGGCGACCATAGCCGATGTAATTCCCAGGCCGGCCGGTCAATCCGGGCTGTGGAGCTGGATTACGACGGTTGACCACAAGAGAATAGGCGTCCTGTACGGAACGACGGCTTTTATATTCCTGTTGCTTGGCGGTATCGAGGCAGGGGTCATCCGGTTGCAGTTGGCCGTGCCAGATAACACGCTGATAAACCCGGATACTTTCAATCAGATGTTCACCATGCATGGGACCACCATGATCTTCCTGGTGATCATGCCGTTAAGCGCCAGTTTCTTTAATTTCGTTATACCACTGGCCATCGGCGCAAGAGACGTAGCATTCCCACGCCTCAATGCGTTCAGTTACTGGGTGTTCCTGTTCGGCGGTCTGCTGTTGAACGCCAGTTTCCTGACCAACCAGGCTCCCGATGCCGGATGGTTCTCATATGCCAACCTGACTGAGAAACCATTTAGCGCAAATGCCGGACTCGATTACTGGGCCCTGGGCTTGCAGGTGCTGGGCATTTCCTCATTGGCTGCGGCTTTTAATTTCATTGTAACGATAGTAAACATGCGGGCTCCCGGAATGAGCCTGATGCGAATGCCCCTGTTCGTCTGGATGACCCTGGTCACGTCGATATTGCTAGTCCTGGCATTTCCAGTGATTACTGTGGGGCTCATCGAACTGACATTCGACCGCAACTTTGGCACCAACTTCTTTGTCCCTGAGGGTGGCGGCGACCCGATCTTGTGGCAGCACCTTTTCTGGGTGTTCGGTCATCCTGAAGTGTACATTCTGATTCTGCCAGCCATGGGTATCGTCTCTGAGGTGTTGCCGACCTTCTCCAGGAAACCGCTGTTTGGCTACCCGGTGGTGGTTTTTCCGGCGTAGTGATCGGAATTATGGGATGGGCTGTTTGGAGCCACCACATGTTCACGGTGGGATTGGGGCCCGTGGCTGTGTCCGTGTTCATGATTACGACCATGCTGATAGCAGTGCCTACGGGGGTGAAGATCTTTAACTGGATCGGGACCCTGTGGGGCGGCTCTATTGACCTCAAGACCGCAATGTTATTTGCGCTGGGGTTCGTTGCGCTGTTTATTGTGGGTGGCCTAAGCGGCGTCTCCCACGCTGTGGCGCCTTCAGACAACCAGCAGCAGGACACTTATTACATCGTTGCGCACATCCATTACGTACTTTTTGGCGGCTCGCTGTTTGGAATTTTCGCGGGTGTCTACTACTGGTTCCCCAAGGTTACCGGCAAGCTTTTGCATGAAGGCTTGGGCAAGCTGCACTTCTGGCTCTACTTCATCGGCATGAATGTTACCTTTTTCCCGATGCATTATCTGGGCCTCAACGGAATGCCTCGGCGCATATATACCTATGCGAGTGAATTCGGCTGGGATGGCTTAAACCTGCTGGCTTCATTGGGATACCTTGTTCTGTTCGTTGGTACGCTGCTCTTTATCGTTAATTTGATGATCAGTCTGCGGAAGGAACCTGATTCAGGTCACGATCCATGGGATGCGCCTGGCCTCGAGTGGAGCATAGCTTCGCCACCGCCAGCCTACAATTTTGCGGAGATCCCACAGGTCGAGGGCTTGGATCATTATTGGATTGTCAAGCGTCGGGCCGAGGCTGAGGGTACCCCTGTTACGGGACCCGAGGCGCCTGTGGATCCCAGCACCATTCACATGCCTAGTCCCTCTTATTGGCCATTGGTTACGGCCATAGGGGTCCTGATTCTGGCAGGTGGGATGCTGGTTGATGTTGGGTGGGACTATATACGTTTCCCGATCCCCTTCATCGGCGGAATTATCTGCTTCATCGGAATAGTGGCCTGGGCCAATGAACCTGCTGCCGAGGAGCATGCCGGCGGTGAGCATCATGGAGGAGCAGAAGGCCATGCCATGGAAGACGGCGCTACGGCGGTGATGGAACGCCCCGCCGGTGCGGCTGCGCTTACGATCCGGCTGCTTTGCTCTAACTGCGGTAACCAATTGTCAACGGCTTTCCGGTTCTGCCCCTATTGCGGCGGGGCGGTAGAAGATCCCGCTGAACCACACTACGAGGAGGGGTAGAGTTGGGCCACCAAACGGAAATCAGCCACCACGCTCCGGCAGCGGAACACGGGGAAGAGCACACCACTACCGGCATCAATCACCGGAAATTGTTGATGTGGGTGTTCCTGTCTTCGGACTGCCTCTTTTTCGGGTCTTTGATTGCCACTTACATGGTGTACCGCGGGCAGAGCCTTGTGGGCCCCTATCCGGTGGACATCATAGATGTGCCGATTACTACTATCAGCACTTTCGTACTGCTGTGCAGTAGCTTTGCCATGGTTCGCGCACTGGCGGCGACCAATGAGGACCGGCAGGGCGCCATATTATTCTGGTTGCTGATGACCGCTTTTCTTGGGGCCATATTCATTGGGTTCCAGGTATACGAGTTCAATTTGTTCCGGGCCGAGGGTCTGAGGATTGATACGAACCTGTTTGGCTCTACCTTCTTTACTCTGACCGGGTTTCACGGCGCTCACGTAACCTTGGGAATTGTATGGTTGCTGGGTTTGGCTTGGATCGCCAAGAAGGGGCGGTTGGGGCCCCGTACTGCTCTGGACGTGGAACTGGCGGGTCTGTACTGGCACTTCGTTGACATCGTCTGGATAGTCATCTTTACATTGCTTTATCTGATCGGCGGATTCGACACTGGTCCCGCTGGGGACCCGTCCCTGGTTCCGCACTCGATCACGGGTTTCCTGGGACTGATTTAAGGAGAATCGGCGCATGAGCAGCGATCCGGGGTTCACGAATCCCGCCACCCAACTCTGAAGCAATACGTGATAATCGCAATTTGCCTGTTTGCGATTACTATTGTAGAGTTCTTGATTATTTTGCCCGAAGACTTCCGAGGGCAAGGCTGGACTATTGCGCCACTGGCGCTTTTGTCTGCCGTCAAGTTCGCCGCCGTTATTTTCTTCTACATGCACCTGAAGTTCGATAACCGGCTACTCACCTGGATATTTTTGGGTGGCTTGGCCTTGGGCTTTGCCGTAGTGTTCGCGCTGGTTGGGCTGTTTGGTACCCTTACTCCTTCACCCCGTGCTTGGGCGGAGGACAATGCAAAGCCCTGCACTTTGGATCACGAAATGGGGGGCTGCCTGGAAGACAAGGTGGGGCGAGTGGCGGTCACGGAACCCGAAGCATCGTCAACGGAGCCCGAGGGCACGGAAACTACCACCGCTGCTGAAACCCCGGCTCCTGCCCCTAGCGGTGCAAGCGTTGCGGGTCGCCAGATTTTCATTACCGGCGCCGGTGAAGGCGCAGCGACGCCTTGCGTAACCTGCCACACAGTGGCGGGTGTTCCCGAAGCGATTGGCTTGCTGGGCCCAGACCTGTCCCATATTGGGACAGATGCCGCCAACCGACAGTCTGGTGTGTCTGCGGAAGAGTATTTGGTTCAGTCCATCAGGGAGCCGGAAGCATTTATTGCCGAAGGAGTGGAGCGGGCTACTCCTGGATTGATGTTGACCGCCATTACAGCCGGTTTGACTGACGCGGATGTGGAAGCCCTGGTCGCATTTCTTTCGGAGCAGAAATAGTATTCAATAACAGCGTTTTGGGTTTGTTGCCCCTACTGTTTGTGTGTTCACCAGAACCGCCCCATGACTTGGGGCGGTTTTGCTTTGCCAATCGGTGTGCTAACCTTTTTCCACGTAGGGGATTTGATTCTGCAGACAGTAAATTGGCCAATTGGGGATAGAATATGGCAAGAATATTCCACTTGATTTCTGAAGCTGACTGGGAGGCTGTTCATCTGAGCGAGGAGTGGCGGCCCAACAGCCTGAACGAAGAAGGCTTCATCCACTGCTCCAAGGATGAGGACCAACTTGCGCGAGTTGCCCAACGGCTATATGCCGACCGCGTCGATATGCTTGCCCTGGAGGTGGACTCCGACAGGCTGAGCTATTCGTTGGTTACGGAGGCAAGCCGTTCCGGCGAGTTGTATCCCCACATTTACGGTCCTTTGCAGATCAGCGCCGTTGAGTCAGTATGGCGACTAGGCACGGACGGGAACGGTGGGTTCGCCCTGGCCCAATATTAGGTGCCGCACGTGCAAGGGTTATGGTCGGCATCTGCGAGGAGCCCCGGTATTGCCCTAACAGTGCTTGCCAGCACAGGCATTGTCCTTAGGGTTGTATGACAACTGCCTACGATGGTGATGAGCTTGCCTGCCTCCGAGCCACCATAGTTGGCCTGCGCAGGCTTTCCGATGAAGAAGTGCAGTCTGCAACTGCCTCGGTGCGTCAGGGAAGCTGTCCCGGTCATCTGGCGGCCTTTTGGAGCTTGGCCGCAAAAGATGGCGAGATTGAGTTCGATAGTCAATTGTTCAATAAACTTTCGTTGGACCCTCTTCTATCCAGTTATTCGTTCTATGGCCTATTCCCTGCAACCTATAGGCGAATTTACCTGAATGGAGAACGGCCGGAAATAGTTTATGATGGCCGCACCCGGGGAAGAGTAGCTATTCTTCGCTTTGGCGACCGAGACGGAATAGTTATCAAACCGTTGCAAAGCGATCGCGAGAATGCAATTGCACAGTTAGCCGGGGATATGCTGGTTGGCCCAGACCAGCTTCCTTCGTTGGACGGTTTCCTGTCGGAAAAATGGGTAGCGGGTAGATTCTTCACTGAACTGCCCGGGGACGCCGTCACCGAAGAGGCAATGTACGGCATCGGGGAGAGACTAGGGTCTATGCTTGCTCAACTGCATGCCAAGCAGGTCTATTACAACGATGCCACGGTTTCTGACCCCGACGGTCGTTCTCATTTGATAATTAAGGATAGAGGGGATATTAATGGGGAAACGCTACCGGATTGTCGTCTGATAGACTTTGGAGTCTCGGTGTTGCTGGACAACTTCCCTGATTTGGAACCTGAAGAAGTATATAACCTGGTCCGCACCACGCCTGAGTTCAGGATTTTAGCTCGCATGGGCCTAAGCGGCCCGGAGGTAGGGCAGTTCCTCGCTCAATACCGGCTGAGGCTGGGCGCAGTCTCCAAGGAGGAAATACTGGCCAGAGATCTCCGGTTCACGGAAGAAGGACTGCAGCAAGCGACGCGGATTCTCGGAGCCAATATAGCTGCTCCCTTTCGAGAAGGATTCCGCAGGGGCTATGACTGAGGAGATTTTGGTCATCCAGTCTCTGGATGTTAGCATTAGGCCGGCAACACCATACTTTAGGAGAAACTCTGATGAAGGGTGAACAACACGAGGGCCGAAGCCTGAAGTTCCTGACGGTTACGCCCGACGATTATGATCCGGCCATAAGCTACCCTTTGGTGATTATGCTTCACGGCTTTGGTGCGCACATGGGGGACCTGGCCAGTTTGGCGCCGGCCATCGAGGACAAGGGCTACGTTTACGCCTGTCCCAACGCACCAATGTCCTTCGACTTTGGCGGCGGACATGTAGGTTATGGCTGGATGCCCCGCCAGAATGTGGCCAGTCCAGAGGAGGTAGAAGAGGCCCGGCAAAGCTCAGAATCTTTGCTGAAAGACTGTATTGAAGAGATCTTTGAGAAGTTGAACACTACGCCAGGTAGAGTTGCGCTGTTGGGTTTCTCGCAGGGAGGAGCCATGACCTATCGGTGTGGTTTGGGCCAGCCCGACGTTTTCGCGGGGCTGGTGGCATTGAGCGCGGCAGTGTTTGAACCAGAGATTTTGCGCCCGAAACTGCCGGAAGGCAGAAGCCAACCGATATTTGTTGCCCACGGTACGCGGGATATGCAGATTGGGGTGGATACAGCCAGGGCGACTCGAACCTTTCTCGAGGAAGCGGGCTACCAACCGGAGTACCGGGAATACAACATGGGTCACGAGATTCCCTTTGAGGTCTTAAGGGACCTGATTCCATGGCTGACCGGCGTCTTGCCCCCACTGCGAGATTAACTGAGCGGGAGTGTCCCTTTTGCAAAAGTGAAAGCCGCCGCCGTTGATAGACTCAATCCGGCGGCTTCAGTATATTGCCTCTTCTGCCTCAAGCTGCCTCAAGTTCGAGACTGGCAACCCCAGTACTTGCCCCAAAATGTAATCGTTATGCTGCCCAAGAAGCGGAGCGGGAGAACGAATACTTCCGGGAGTACCTCCCAGCAACCAGGGCATCCCGTACAACCATTCCACGCCAACGTGGGGATGTTCCACTTCCAGGTATGCCTGTCGCTCTTGCAGATGCGGATCCAGGAACTGGTCTTCAATGTTCATCACCGTCATGGCAGCAATGCCGTGATTTTGCAATAAGTCCACAATTTTCTGAGCAGCGTGCTGCCGAGTCCAGTCTGAAACAAGGGCATCCAAAGCCGAGATGTTTTCCAAGCGTAGCTTCAACGTTTCAAACCTGGAGTCTGTTGCCCATCGCGGATTCCCCAGACCGCCGATAAAGGCTTGCCATTCTGCCTCAGTACCTACGGCGATGGCTACCCACCGATCGGGTTCTGCGCAGGGGTAGTTGTTGTGAGGGGCGTAGGCCTGGTCATA
>CASHTH010004031.1:0-26578 GCA_030341885.1 Geodia barretti | reverse complement strand
AAATGATTTTTCCACTTGTTAACATACAGGCGGCAAGGCTACTCCAAGAGGAAATAATTATTTGTCATGAGGAAACTAGCTCAGAGAGCTCAAACGTTGATAAATGCTATGTGGATGTTGTTATTAGTTCAATCCCAAAACAATGTCTTACACAAACACTGCAAGCGAACACAGAGTGAGATCTCTTATCTATGTAATGTGTACAGTATGTGACAATACACATTGTGTTGATTTTGCTATACTATGTTTAGTAGCCAGTATGTACGTCTATATATACGTACTTGCGTAGTACAGCAAAAGTAATAGATTTGTGAATGCAACCATTGCCACAGGCTGGTGTTGATTTCCTGACGCTTGGATCCAAACATGCAGTTCATCCCAGTCTTTACCAGTTCTTGCCTTCTAACACAATGTGCACTTCTGTCTCTGAGCTGGAGGCACTCTACAACAGCAAAGTAAGGTCTACTCTTGTCCACATCTTCATCATGTGGGAAAATTCTTTGATGACACAGCTTCCACATCAATCAATGATACATTTCTCAAATACAAACACACTGTCTCTGCTTAGTTCCTGACCCTGTGGGATTAGCATAGTAGCTATGTTCACTATTGGTAGGCTTTATTAACTGTGATGCCTCTAGAGAAGGAATGCAGTATGCTCTGCTGATGAGAGCTGACAACATTTTGAAGTGAAGGGGAAGGAATGTTCTGTGCACAAGTGTGTCTTCAGTATCTGATCACTAGTGTTGTGTAGGTGACATCTCACTTTCATTGTCCCTATATTGAGGTGTGTATATTATAGCACTTATCTGATCCCAGCATGTAGTTGCCACTATGAGTAAACCATGCCATGAGAATGGTGCACTAGCCTTGCATTCGTACCACTTTTAAGGGAAGGAATGTTTTGTGCATAATAAGAGTGTCTTCAGTATGTGATACCGAGTTGTGTGTGTTACAATTTTCATTGTTGCTGTATGCACTTTTATCCCATGCCAGTCTGTAGTGGCCACTACCTGTCTTGGAGTGAACCACGCCGTATTCTCTCGGAGAACCTTTGACTACTGCATCGTGGACGAGGCGTCTCAGCTGACACTACCAGTCAGCCTCGGTCCTCTGCGGTGTGCGGCAGTGTTTGTGCTGGTCGGGGACCACTACCAGCTACCACCTCTGGTCAGAGACTCTGAGGCCAGGTGAGTCTGTAGTTGCATATAATCACAAAATCCAAGGCATTTAATCTGCTCGTGACCATTGATTATGGTCATAATCTTAAGTAACCCTCGGCGCGCATGCGCAGTCTGTCTGTCTGTTACCATGTTTTCTGCGACTACGCGCAACGGGACAACAAAAGAGCGATACCAAAAGGTTCAGCGCTACACTGGCTTTGATTTTAAATTTGGCGAATTTCGTAAATGTACTGTGTTCGAGAGTTATGGCGTGAAAACCAACAAGTGAACAAGCCAATATTCTAACCGGGACCGCTTAATACATACATACCGTGTGGAGTATATATGTCACTTTAATTGTTTTTGTTAAAGTGTGGAGTAACCGGAGATCAGGTGGGTGTGGTCACACCTTACAGACATCAACAGACCAAAATCAAGGAGGCTCTAATCAACTTACCTCTGACTCAGTGTTAGTGTATGTGTGTCTTTGTGGATGTTTTGTGTTTCAGACTGCATGTTTATTGATGAGCGATGCGAGCCTATATACCTAGTCGTTAAAACAGAGGAGTTTTTTCTAATTGAAGGGCTGAGAACCAGAGTGGTCTATCCCAAATTTAAGTATGACAAATTGCCTAAACAGTGCAAAAAGTATGGGTATAATTATAGGGATGTTTAAGTTTGCTGCCTCCTTCCAAAACACATTCTAATGGTAATTTCATGTCAAGGGGTGTTCAGTTAGACCATTGTGGTTCTCTGCCCTTCAATTATACATGACTCTGTCGGGCACTGAACATACCGTAATCAGCGCGAAATATTCAACTGCTCATGTTCCCTCGCCAACAATGCATTGCATACCTCTAGTGATATGCCTTTTCAATTTGTTAATCCAGGCATGACTGCTAGTGTTGCTACATCAGCAGAGAACCATGTGGAGGTGAACACTGTTGATCGATACCAGGGGAGAGACAAGGACTGCATCATTATATCCTATGTCAGGAATAACCCAAACAAGAATGTGAGTGCATATATACACAATCTTATAATGTAAAATTGGTAGGAAAATTATGGTCTACCATATTATGTAGCATACCTTAGCAAGATGGACATGCTCACTGTTCTCATAAAACTAAAAGAGTCCATGAACCGCTAGTGGCTGAACATGACAGGCTTTTAGTGCACTGTAGAAAGTAAAGGGGGGAGTGCATAAATGTGTTTGTGCCACCCGCTCCTCTCCCAGTTCAGGGAGTGCCCCCTCCCTCCCCTACCACCCGCTCTAGACATCAAAACTGAAGTAATTTGTGGGGAGAATTGATTTGCCTTTTCTCGGTGAATTTTTCTGAGATGATGTAAAACTGTGCCATCCGTATGCTGTCTTGATTTGTAGTTAGACAGAGAGAGTGGAGAATCCCATACATTAGCTATAGTTTGTGATTCAAAGTGTACGTTATAAAGTCAGTGTCACGCCTCCTCTGCTATGAACCTAGCAGCGAGATGCTCATACAGCCAGTGTTTACATCATCACCTGACTTCCATGTTTTTTCCCTTCCTCTTCACTAATTTCCTCCACCTTATAACCTTCACGACAAACTATTTCACAGGTTAATGCAAGTGCCTGAGTATTTCCTGCGATTAGCCATGCACACCTGCCAATGATGTTAGCAAGAGATTTTAGTTTCCTGGTGGTAGCTATGTTTCACCTCCTACCCAGGTTGGTAATCTGCTGTGTGACTGGAGGAGGGTGAATGTAGCTCTGACCAGAGCCAGACACAAGATGGTGATGGTTGGTTCTCTGTCAACCCTCTCTTCCTCCCCGCCCCTTCTCTCCCTCATTCATCTCCTCACTGACAAACACTGGACCACCGATATTATTGACTGAGACTATCTTCCTTATTATTGTTGAAAACGACACTTGTGAGATTTGACGGCTATTATATATTATAAGTGGTGACCTCTTTGAAAATAATTCTGATTCATGAATGTAATTTCCAGTTTTCCTGGCACATGGCGGGAAGTCGGGTGCAGCATTTTGCTCTCTGTATATTCTTACACTATCATGGATTTGCACCTGTGCATTTGTTATGTAGCTACTATACACATCACACTAATATTCCTAGATAGGCAGAGGATTCTTGTACATGATGGAGAATAATTATAATATGTCGGTGGGTGGAAAAAAATATGGGAGACAATCCCCAGAGCATACTCTATTTTCCCTCTTATGATACGTTGATGGTACATAGGCTAACATAGCTATTATAATTATATTGTGTAATAAAGTGTCATTAATTGAGGGAGGTGTGCACTGTAGATATCAAGCAATCAGCAAAAGATTTGAGCAATTCTTTATTGCGCGAAATATTAATCAATGTTCTACCACAACCTTTTTTAGTCTTTCTACTCCCCATTATTCGTAGCTCACACAAGCACTGGACCACCGATATTGTCTGAGACATAGACAATGCAGGGCCATTTTTCCTTGTTATAAATATTAAGTAGAGTAAGGTGAGTCAGTCTCACCAAGTTTTGAGGTTTTTGCACATGGATCATGACCCGCGCTCTATAAATAATGAAACTTCTACCGATGTTCAGTTATTGGCACAGCAATGTATATAGCTACAGGTGTTCTTACAGCAATAGCTAAATTTAACCTACTTTCTAGATAGTAAACTAAGTGGGGTTCTGTCTTTTGTTAGGTGTATTATTATTCAAATTTCCGACATTTGGCCAGGACCAGAGGGGCAAGGAGTGTCCATTCGTAGACACCAAAACAGATCCAAACAGTGGCCATCTTCACCCACACTGAGGCCCAGCTGTTCTGGAAGTGGTCAGAATCAACCTCACCAGGACTGCAGGAGAGAGAAAGGCGTGTTGGTTATCAAGAACAAATACAGCTTATAACTCACTAAGCCCAGTTGGTAAGGTGCATCATAAGATAGAGAACAGAGATTAGCATAAGGAAGTGGAAGACGGAATAGATATAGGCAACTTTCTTCTCTTCATCGTTAATATATTTTGGCTTCCACCATGGCACTGGTGTGCCATCACTCTCTCCACTCGTATTAGTTGGTGTGCCATCGCTCCCTCCACTCGTATTAGTTGGTGTGCCATCACTCTCTCCACTCGTATTAGTTGGTGTGCCATCACTCTCTCCACTTGGCTAGGCATAAAGAATGATAGGGGTGAGAATGGTCCCCATGAAAAAATGATAAAACACACAAAAAATACACCATAATGAGGAGTGAGGACTCACCTTCACCTCGTTCTTGCTGATTCCTATAAACCTTCTGAGGTTTTCTGTGCTAGACAGATAAAAACTGGAGAGCAATAAAAGAAAGTGTGTGAATGTGAGAAGTCATTTACCTCATGTATGCAATAGAGATGAGGAGGACAACAATCCCAATAATAGATGCTGCTAACGCGTTGCCATTGTTAGCAAACACAGCATAGGAGCTGCCGTTGATGTGACAGTTCCTATCTGGATTATAAAATAATGGTGTTGATGTATAATAGTAGCAGGGGAGAGAGGGAGGGAGATAACCTGGACCATAGGGTTCACCAGAGATGGCAGACCAGGTTTGGTAGGTACAGTAGCCAGAGATAAGTGCAGCTTGGAACCATCCTGACTTGGGCTGGACTATAGGAAAAAATTGTGCTTAAATTGTTAAGCCTAGCTAAGTTTTTACAGTTAAACCCCTTTGTATACCCACATCTCTGCTCGTTATTATGAACACCTAGCCTCACACGTTTATTTATGAGGATACACACAAGACAACCCACCTTTTTGGATCCAGGGTAGTATGGCGGTAATGGTCACAGTCACACTAAGGACCAGTGTGCTGGTAATAAAAAATATGTTCAAAGAACAACTCTCCAACTGCAGCAGAGTTTACCAAAGAAAAATATTTTGCATACGCTGAGCAGAGATGGCTGCTTACCTTAGTGAAGTAGGTATACATCAGTGCAATACCAATCAGAGACACAAGATAAAAGGGACAGTGACCACTGCCATAGCTGTCAACGAAAGAGTGTGACAATGGATTTAGAAAATTATATCAAGGTGTCACTGGTGATGAGCCCAGACCCCCTATAGACTATAGCTAGATTACTAGTATATAGGCGAATGCATTTTTGGCAAGCGAGAGCAAGCCCGAAGAATGCCCTCATTGCCAGTAAGTCGTACTCACCATCGTTGTTCTCGGTGATGTGTGCCATAGAATAGCTATAAAGCTGTCGGGACACTCCACATGCACGTTCGGGTATAGCTATGTGGCAGCATTGTTATAGGCGTCTCCCACTCACCGATTATTATAAGCTATATTAAAGACCCTTCCCTTACTCATTTTAGAGCGTCGGTAGTAAGGGATGGCGAGGGTCAAATCTCACGTGTTCCGCGTACAAAAAACCTCCAAAACTAGGCAGGGAACACATAGCTAGCCCTCAAAACACACAAGCAATAACTCACAGGTCATTATCTAGTTATCCATGTTCCAAACAAGCGTCTTCAGGACTCCGCGCGAGAATCTGCTATAGCTACACCACGCAATTTCGCATTTCATATCAACCTCTTCTTCTTCAGCGCCTTACTGGAACAGTTTGGTGCTCTTCACAAAACATCTCGTAGCTAGACGGAGGTGTGCATCGTATGCAAGCGAACATTATTCTCCAACCACACAGACCTACGGCAGATCGTGGAGCTCTCTGCGGTGCACGCCGAACGACGCCATTTTACTGCCAACTCAGCATGCGCAGGAAGGGCGTCGTCCCGGCCCTTTTTACGGGGACATGCTGCGGTCTACGCGGTTGATGCACAGTAGTACTGTACGATCTATACAGAGGGCTGCCTTGCTTTAAAAAGTCTATTCGCATGTAGCTAAACAGCGACCGATTTCTAAATTTCAAAGCGCAGCGTGGTTGTAGTTGACTGTAGGTTCTATTTATCTGCTTTGGGAGCGCGTCCAACGCCCACTTACGTACTTAGCTGTATGTCACATAAGCAAACTACGCGATGTTCCTTTGACCACGAAAATGCAATCACGCGGGTCCCAATGTGCGCGCTTAGTGTGCGCGCGTAGCGCAGCGCGAGCAAGAACCCTCTCTCTACTGCGGGAGCCCAGGCCAAGGAAAAGGCAAGAATGAGAAGTTTGTTGTTTGAATAAACCGTCTTTACTAGAAAAACTCACGGAACCACACGTGGAACGTTTTCAACGCGGCATATATAGCGTATATTATACATCCACCGGCTACAAATATTCGCGATATTTCAATTATGACGGAACCTTGCGCAAACAGTTTTTGAGTAGTGCACTTCCGGCGGCAAGGTGAACGCGAACAGACTTTAAGTTTAATGGTAATCCTCTCTACAACATGTGCACAAGTAAAATAATAATGGAAACAAGTGGAAAAATCATTCTTCAAAGTGAAAGGGGGATATAGGGATGGCTCGAAGCACCAAAAAGGAAGGAACAAGGGGTAATTATACAGCAAAGATGCACAACACTACATGATACCATCCCTATATTTTTGTCCTTATACAGACTCATAGCAAAATATTACCAAACAAAAGATATAGGGATGGTATCATGTATCTTGCTCCTTCCTTTTTGGTGCTTAGAGCCCTCCCTATATCCCTCTTTATTTGGAAGAAATGATTTTTCCACTTGTTATTAGATACTCACTCAAGGACCACAAATTGCTTCCTGATTCTTCTTTTTTGTCCAGCCTACACACAGTGGCAGTAAATAATTATATTATATATATGTCATGGTCATGAATCATCACTGCAGACATCAAAGCAAAAAGATTGATATTCATTTGGCCTGGCTTGTTTTTCACTTGCACTTTACATGATTGCATTTGAATGGAAGCTGAATGAAAAACTTACAAAAACGCGGCAATTCGGTGTGCCAGATCCACCAGGAGAATCACCTGAATGATAATGAACAAGAAAGAGCCTATCAGTCCAAAAGCCATTGCCACTGCAAGAGAAAAGCAAACCAAGCATGACTCTGACTGACGTAAACTTTCCTTTACCACCCACTTTTGGAGAAGACAAGATTTTGTCCATCGGGGATGAAGAATAATGAAACAATGACGACAATGACTACAATCCACTTGATCACCCACAACCTATACAAAAAGTCTCTTGAAACAATGAGACACCTTTTGCTCGTGCAAATGGCTAACCCGTTCTGGATGTGGAATAGTAAAGATTTAAAACAATATGGCACCATCAAAAGCATCATGATGAAGAAGAATAGAGCTACACCCATGCAAACACGGTAGACTGCAAGGTAGCCAATGAACTGGTCACAGTTTAGAAGAGAGTCCACTGAGGTCGTCTCCGTAGGAAAGGTCACGACATTAGACGGCACCCTCACTGACCGGTTGTAGTTGACACATAAGACTTTCTACAAAAGACGTCATTATATATACCCTTTCTGTTCCCTGTTCTATACTTGGTCTTACCGCATCTTCCTGCATGGATCTCTGGACGCCGGGAGACAGAAGGATGGCGGAGACGATTACAATGGCAACGAGGAAGCAGAGGTAGTGAAGGCGTGTGAGTACAGAGCTCTTAGCTTCCCCCCGACAGCCGCCACAGCACAGTCCGCACGGGACGGACCCAATAAAACAGCAAAGTAGTTTCAGCAAACATGTTCCCGTTATAGTGCT
This sequence comes from Geodia barretti, assembly GCA_030341885.1. Taxonomy (NCBI): domain Eukaryota; kingdom Metazoa; phylum Porifera; class Demospongiae; order Tetractinellida; family Geodiidae; genus Geodia; species Geodia barretti. The sequence goes on along the minus strand of CASHTH010004031.1, from coordinate 18,743 downwards.
GCAGCATGAAACACCCTCTCCAACGCAGCAACAGAAATTAGCTACTCTTTTGCAGCATGCCCTTCCCCTTTTTACACATCCTCGGCAGCAGCTGATAATGCAAGACATCAAAAACCTACGCTCTTGAACTACCTTTAGTTTGTAATTTTTAGCGAGATCGTTGCCTCAATCGCGCACTATGATTATGTTATTATGCATTCGCGCGCGCCCTCGGCCCGTCGTAGAACGCGTAAGAGTCCATAGGAGCGCTCCTTTGTTTGCTGCTTGATATTCTCCCCCACTGGCATATATAGGAACAGGCGAAGTGGCTTTAAAGGAACGCACGCAAACTGTGCGCTGCGTTTTTGTTAAGTGTCTTAGCTACAACATAATTTTTGTTGTTGCTGTGTGCTGGGAAACACAAAATTGCACACAATTTCCCTCTAGAGTAAAAGGCACTGTGGGGTTCACCCATTGATAGCTTATGCAAACTTGCGGTTGTTTACATAGTATTATACAACACCTGAGAATGCGTTCAGTTTCTTCATGCACACGATATGTAAAGAAATGCCTGGTGGCCCATATCTTGGTGTGACTGCTTACGAGATTAGGAATGGGTAGTCTTACAACAATTCCCCTGAAAAGTCCACCCCCAGCATGAGAGTTGCCTAGAAACTGCAACTTTCATGTCTTATTGCGTTTCATAAAAGGGCAAGTAGCTAGCTACAAGGCTGAGATAAATCGTCACTGTAAAAGAGACGTAAAGATGTTTCTCTTTTTATTGATGAGTGATGGATGCCTAATTCATATTACTAGTGCTGTTAATTAAGATGAGAATCACTGGCTATTAAAAATCAAAACTGTACGCATTATCTCATTGAGCAAAATATAATTCATGTTGACTTCAGAATAGATATAACCGGCAAAACTTTACTATGTCCTCATTGGTACAATGAGAATACAAAAGGCACTTACAAGAAAGCAAATGCCTTATATACGTGGAGTGGTAGACATCGAGAACATGCCAGGGCAGACGTGCAACACCTCTAGTTGATTTGGAACGACTATATAGCAATGGCTCTTTCTCACGATAATGTTAATTTGCTGGTAATGCTCTTTCTCATGTTAATGTTAAGTGCCCCATAGTTACTGACAGTACAGGCCCATATGTATAATATACTCATGAGTCAAAAAGCACAATACCTGGTTTCGGCGTAGCTATATACACATAGCTAGGTTTGCACAAGTACCTACAACATGCATGTTTGAAACGGGATGTTTTCTTCACTTTTTGTGTAGGACACTTTCCTTATGAACAGTGTACTAAGGAAAAAGTTGAGTGTTTTGCACGGGTGCATTTCTCGTGTACTGATCTGAAAGTGTTTTTAGCCTATAACCATAACTTTCATGTTCCTCAGAAAACAGACGCATTACAAACCTTTAACCTAGAGGAAACACACCTTGTCCATGCTACATTGGTACTGTATACTTTATAACCAAGAAGTCCTTCTTTGTCTCGCCACATTCTTTTGACGGCAAAATACAAATGTGAGAAACCAATTTATGCAATAATGAGTCAGAATAGATGATATCTATAGTGATTATTTTCAAACAAGACTTAGTTTGTTGGGAATAATTGACCTTCAGCACACAAGAAAACTCTCAAAATACAATCTTCTTATATGATGTTGTACATTGACAAGGGCCTTTGCCTTGATAAAAATCTCTGAAAACACCTGCTACATTTCTGCCCCAGGCACTTTTGCAAGGGTCTGAGAAGTTTCTTCTTGATACAAACCGAGTAGCCCATGAGCAATATAATATAGAGGATGGGTAAACTCAGGGCTATAACGCGAAAAGTGTTGTCGATTTTTTTTGATATGGAGTTACTGTCCGGTAAAGTGTGTCCAATCAAGATAAATACGACAAAAGATAGCATCATAAGAACCAAAAGGTCCAGAAGGTAGTGTATGAATGTTTTTTGTGGCCGAAAGACAGCTATACTAAAGCCAAGTGTTGTAATTGTGGCTGCAAAAATCATCCAAAAGAAGGGAGAATTCAGCAGTAGAAAACCAGCTACTATTATGAACCGGGCACAAAAAAACTATGCCAGAAAAGAATCGCAAGTCTTTCGTATTGTTAGTTCCATCCTTGTAGTTTCCTTGAAAGACATCCATGAATGTCCTCAGAGTCACAAAATTGCACCTTATGCTATTCAGGAATTGCTGGAAGAAATGACAAGGGTAAAGAAAGAGAAGCAGGACAGGGAAAAGTGTAAAGAATGTTAGAAGTAGTAGAGCAAGAACTGCATATGGAAGATGTTGTTTGCCAAAGTACTCCACGTCTCCAGCCAAGTACAGGTAATATGTGTTGCTCTTTGTTCCATTGACAAAGTAAAGAGTAGTAGGTGTTAACAGATCAATACTAACACTCTGTATCTTCATGGCTGACAGGAAGTACAGCGTAGCAAACGATTCAATGAGAGATGTTTGAATGTTAAGATTGCGTAAGAACGGTGTAAGAACTGCTGTGAATGGCCTCCAAATTTTGACTAATAGCATTACACCCTTACTGTACATTTTGACAAGTAGGAACACCACAAGCACCAGAAACAGGGGATATAGTCCAATCAAATAATTGAGAGCAAGAGCCTCTACAATTGTCATGTGGGGATTGAGGCAGAATGGCTCGTATTCTTCACTGAAAAAATCCAGATTCCAAATGCTCACCAAACCTAGATACACCCTTGATAAGAGAATCGAAGTTTTTCCATTAAACTGAATGATTGAAGGCATTGCTATTAACTATGAGTCTCACGAACGTATGAGAAGTGATAATTTCACAAGCAAACACGAACCCATGCAGGTAGGGTGAGGTTGCACTGATGTGGAAGAGACATATGAAGAGGCAGAACAGTGTGAGTGGGCCAAAGGCTACTCCAATGTATTTGAGCCAGTTGAGATGGTAGTCAGTGCAGTTGACACATCTGAGGGAGTATGAGTAAACCGGTGGGGCAAACCCCTTCACACACCTTCCACAGAGCTGACCCTCTCTGTTCAAACCTCCACACATGTACTCATTCAGTTTGGAGATATTACAAGGAAGAGGAGTGGAGGATCTAGAAAATGATTGATGAAAGACAGAAGTGAGACAACCTCCCATCTTGCTAGTTTCATTCTCGTCCGTGGTCATGCAGTAGAATTTCTCTAGCCAAGGTTGTCCTGTCTTGCGTCGAAAAGTTACGGCTTTAAGAACATTTCTTCCTTTTGTGCAACTTCCTTCACTCCAATGGTACCAAGGAGGACACGGTGATCTCTCCTTAGTCCCATTTTGAATAACATAGAAGTCATGTCCACTTGATGTGAGGTAGTTCCCGCCTTTAGGAATTCGTAACAAGTATCGGGTACAATTATCATTCTCAATAGCCCTAGATGCACCTTCCTCTATGGCTTTTCCCACGATAAAACACCCGTGCAAGAGCAATACTGATAGTAGCATTATTGAAGAAACTTGTTGTGCTCTTGCTTTCGAATTTCCCCCAATTTATAGCCTTAGTTTCACTCAAGAAAAACTTTCACTTTTAGCTTGGCTAAACCTAGCAGCTATCTAGCACCGAAAAGGATGTTTATGTTACAACATGATAAACGAAAAGGGACATCGAAAAACACTTTACCACCTACTTCCCATTCAAATGAAAAGCACTAAAGTGCAAACCCTCGGCGAACTGCGCATGCGCGGTAGCACTAATTGATGGGCTGGGCTTTGTATATCTTTACCCGTGGCATCCCGCTAGTAGCTCGTGGAGAGTCTGACACAAGCTAGGTATAGTAGATAGCATGCGGGTGTCGATACACGCCCTTCGTTGTGACTTCTTGTGCTTGCAAGATACACAGAGCGAGCGGACGCGGTCGAGGTAAGCCTGCGCTAATTTGCATATTGGCTTGTTCACTTGCTTTTCACGCCATAACTTTTGAACGCAGTTGTTATAGCTACGAAAATCGCCTTTTTTAAAATGAAGCCAGTGTAGCACTGAACCCGATCATATCGCTATTTACCGGATTTCGTGCGCGCGGTGGCAGAAAACGTGGTAACAGACAGACTGACAGACTGACACGGAAAAACTACCGTACCCCTCGCTGCGCATGCGCGCCGAGGGTTAATTACTAGAGGATCGACATTGTCAAATGTCATATCTTTGGCAAGTTAACTTATTGCACATTCCATGTTGTGACTTCCTGTGTGTCTAAGTGACTTAGCCCAATTAACATTCCTTTGCCACATGCACATACTTAACCTCCTTTTTTCAAGGCGAAACATAGCTAGACTTACAGATGTCTCTGTCCTAATTATGTAGGCGGCGAGGTTGGTCTATTGGCGAGGGTTCTGTTTACCTACGACGCCCACAACTCCCAACCTTTGCCCTGACGATGGAAGTGAAGGTTCTGCTACTTTTGACGCTTCTAGCGGGTAGAGGGAGTTCGTTACGGCTGTATGCGTACCCGATGGAGCCGTCTGAAAATCCGGACTTCTCCCGCTACCCTGTCGTCCACCCGGGAAGGTCGGTTTTCGATCATGCACCAGAGTTCGCCACATTGCGGGACCTTGAATCAAGAGACGGGCAACTCGTCGACTACGAGCTCCTCCTGCAGCAATTCTGCCTCAACTCTACTACAACACTTGGCCGCCTGGTATGGCCGGGAGATGCTTCCCTACTCTTCGCTTCAAACTACCGCGACTTTATAGACTTTGTAGATAGCAAGGGGCTCTACATTACTAGCATTCACGGGTTTACCCCAGTGGGACAGGGTTTCCAACCTCCACTCGAGGTTTTGGATTACCTCAGCGATAAGCTTGGTCCTCGATGGTTTGGGATGTCTGCAGGAGAACAGGACGGCCACTACTTTGGAGCACTGGTGTGGGAGGAAGTCCCTGAGAATGAGGATCGTCAGCAACAATATCTCCACTTCAGGAACTACTTTCGGGGATTGGAAGAAGTGTTGGGCCCACGAATGACCACGCTAATGAGCAGCGTGTTTCCCCACTATGAATTGAAGTCTGGTCACTATACCATGGCTGGGGCAGAGACCTCCCAGCACGGTCCCAATGCCCAGCTGAGGTACTCCTTCATTCGTGGTGCAGGCAAACAGTACGGTGTGCTGTGGTTTGGAAATGTGTCTGTGTACAATCGCTGGGGGCACAAAACCTACCCAACACCTCAAAGAAGAGCTGCAAGGTCTCCAGAGACTGGTACTGTAGAAAGGCACGTTAAATCCAGTGGAAGGAACTATACATGTTCCACAAATAGTTCCAAGTTAGGGGATGCATCAGGTCCACTGTGTGGTACGTCCCTAAACCTCATGAAGAGACTGATGTATGCACAGATGTTTTACGGCAGTGGGTATGTCAGCATTGAACGGGAGTGGTTCTATTCCAACCCCAGCCAGCAGCTCTCCCCAATCGGCATCTTTCAGCACGATGCCTATGTATGGTCACGTGGAGTTGACACATTTGGTGTCCATATCGCCCCCATAGCGCTCTATCTGGACTTTTTCAGTGGTTGGGCCAGCCCACGGCTCAAGCGAGGTTATGAGTATCACGTGTGGAACAACCTTCCTTACTCTGCAGGAGATCACCTGACCGACGGTGTCCTCCGCCTGGTCTACCCCTCCTACCAGGATGCCTCCTACTTTCACGACGAGACTGGGATCAGTTCTCCCACTCCCTATGGAGACGGACTGGACGTGTTGCTCTCCGATGCTGCTCTCTGGGTTCTGCAGCAGTACGATACGGTTGTGGTAGCTAGCGAACTGTCAGGTGGGATAGAGGTGGAGGCCAACTTGAAGTCATACATTCTGACAGGAGGAAACTTGGTCATCACTGCTGGAAACTTAGCCTCGCTCCCAGCAGGGATGCTCGGAGTGAAGATCAGTAGCTTTCCCTGTAAACATGTGGGTGCTGGAGCAGAAGTGATTCTGAGTTCAGGGAATGTACTAACCGAACCATACAACATGTCTCTCTGTGACTTGACATTTCCACCCAACACTTCAGTTCTGGCCCATCTGACTGATGGGACTCCAATGGTGGTGAAGCTTTGTCTGGCCTCTGGAGGATCTCTCACTGTGTTTGCCAGTCCCTATGCTGTGTCAGCTACCCAACAGGGCCGGCCTCGTAGTCAGGTTGATCAGAGCCTGTCCTCCCCATTCCCTTTGCTGGAACATGCCCGCTACTTCCTGGATGAATCGTTCTCACAAGCCACTTTGTTTTCTTCCACAGCAAACCTTACACTCACGGTCAGTCACATCACCGACGGCGACTTTTACGTATTGGTCTCAAATCCCGAACTGAAAGAACAGCCACTGAAGTTGTTGTGTAACCAGGCAGCTATTATCAGCGTAGTGGAGGTCACGCTTGACCAACAGGAAAAGGGACAAGTGGGGTATCTTCCCGATGGCTACCAGGGGACACCGCTGGGCAATAGTACAGCCTCTACAATAGCAGGTGCTGACACTCGACTTTTTATAGTGTCTCTAGAAGACTCTTCATCGCTCCGGTTCCTGTCACACATTCAGCCCAAACCTTCTCCCACTGGAGTGGGCCTACACCTCAGGAACATACGGGGCTCACTGCGACAAGAGATTCTTCTCATGCCTACTTTCTTCCAGCATTTTTCCATTGTAGTTGTCGACTCGGACTACCTCACTTGCAGAGACATTCTCTACCTCCAGAGAGAGGGACTCTGGCTGCAGTCTCAAGGACTGGAGGTGAGAGTGGATGCCTCGTCATCTATCAATGCCTTTCCCGGCCTCAGACTTACAAGGGATATGTTTGGTCTTCATAACCATACCCTTTCTGTCTTTGCTGATCTCATGCCAAAGATGGCTGCCCTGGGTGCGCGCCACCTGACTCTCTCTCTCCACACCTTCACCAATGTCAGTTCTCAGTCGGAGCAAGACTTCAACACCACCCTTCACTACATCTTAAACCTGGCAACACCATTGAACATCAGTGTGCACATGCTGGATGCACGTAAGAACCCATTCGAGCTGCTACCTCTTTCTAGAGCTTTAGACTCCTATGGATTGACAAACATGTCCTTTGTCCCAAATCTTGCCCGCCTCATCAACTATGGAGATGAAACAAAGTTTGATTCAATTATCAAAGCAAGGTCTGACATGCTCTATGTCAGTGCCCCAGCCTGGGACTCATTGGGCATTGGATATGCTGTCAATCTGCCACTAAGCTGTGCTAATAGCACTGCCCAGGGCACAGGTAAAGGACTCCCTCAACCACATATGCGCTCTTCGGTTATGTCCGTATCGCACCGACAATGCATTCTCTGGTTCAGTCTACCCGTTGGTGTTGGACGCCTCCTATCAAAACAGAGATGGGCTCTGGGCTGATGTTTTATTCCTGGAGGCATTCCTGTTGGACTCAGCTCAGTGATTTTCTCGGTTGTATATCTTAAGAACTAGCTATTACATAATAATATGTGCTCACTGTTGTAGGTATTCATTTGCGCGCCTCCATTTGCCTGTACTGTATAAGTTTATGTACTCACATTGGTAACAACAATGAAATATTCAGTTCTTCAGAGCCATGTCTGGAAGTTGGACAACTCACTGTTTTGAAAATGTAATTCCAAAAACAAATCATTTTAAGCAGCACACAAAAAGTACAAAGTACAAGCATGTAGGGTTAAGTAACGTCGTAATATTCTTTAGCTGAGTTGTTGGTAGCCATGAGACTTTCTGGAGAAGAAATGCATACCCTGTAGAATAACAGTCTGCACTCTTCGCCTATTAAAGCAAAATTCCATCTTCACCATGAAGGCAATCTTGTAGATAACCCACGTAAACACCAAGACATGAGATAGAGTTGGAATAACAATTAAAGTATATTCCAGGGTTTCAGTTTGAAATGTTTCGTCCTCATTACTCCACAGGTGATAAACTATTGCCAGCAATCCAAACATGAGGCAGTGATAGGTGACAGAAAGGTTTGTGAGCATTGACTTACAGGGTCTCAGATATGAGACCAAGAAAGCCGTAATCACCATAAACAGTACCGTGGATGTACACTGATCATAGCCACAAGCCACCACAGCACGTGTAAAACACCAATACAGGAAAAGAATTAGAGGACCCATTCCAGCCAGTGCTCTGTAGTCTCGAGTTCCATTCAGACCGTCTTTGAAGCAGCTGTGAATAGCTTCAGCAAAGGTTGTGATTGCTAGTCTCTTTCTGGGGCTGAGGCACTGAGAGACATGCCTGTAAATCCTTGTTGGGTATAATAAGAGTATAATAGATGGAATGATGGTTACAAAAATAAGGGGTAGTGCTCCAATAGTCATGTAAACTGCATGTGCCGTACTCCGCCACCTTATTGTTGGATCACTAGAAAGAGTCTGTTTGTAAATCACTCCGTTATAATGTGCTACAGTAGTGCAAAGGAAGATATCAGTAAATGTTGCAAAAACTGTGGTATATGCAAAAAATATGAAGGATGCAAATGCATGAACAACTGCATCACTAGTGAGTGCTGAAATATTTGTCCTAATGAACCTAAATGGCTTTAACAGGGTGCGAATGAACTTGTAGTTCTTGGCATGTAGCTCCATTAGAATGAAAGTTAAAATGACGAGAATAAACGGGTATGTGACAAATACTAAAGCAAGCATCTTTACATGAATATCTCTTAGTTTTTCGCTAATACAAAACGGTGGAATCACAGATTTTAAAATCCAATGCATAGTCCATAACCGGCATAGTATTAGTGAAATCGATAAAAGTGTTTGAAAAGGTTGAGATACATGAGACATGGTGTAAGCAATTAAAACTGTATCTTCAGCTATGTAAGCTATGACCTGGCAAAATACGATGTACCCTATCAAGGGGCCAGATGTTATGTCAAAACGAAGAAAAAGCATGCCAATGAAAATCAGTGTGATCGGAAAAAGCTCAATTACCATGCATGACATGACAGCATATCGTGTAGAAAGCTGCGAGCAATTAGCACATTTAAAATCGATTGAATAAACTGCAGGACCAAATCCATCAAAACACTCTCCACAGAGCAAACCTTTCCTGTTGTAAGGACCACACATTACATCATCCAACGTGTCAGGATCACCAGGCATCTCAGAGAACAGTCTGTTGGTGTTGTTGACTGTGTGCAAGAAGGGACACCTTCCAATGTAGTAGTGATTTTCATATCCAGCTGATGTTGCACAGTATCCTTGTGCAATTTCGACCTTATCTCGGTTGCTGCAGATAAGACCATGTCCACACTGACACTGATGTGAAGTATTGTCGTAGTAGTGCCACGGGAGACAAGAGGCAGTCACTGAACTACAAAGAGTACTCAAGATGAGCAAAGTGCACCGAAGTTTACATCGACAAAACATCGTCCTTTGCGTTGAAAATGGCTCTCAGTGACTTATACACACATGTTTTTACTACAAGTTCTGAGCAAACTAATAGGCTAAAAAGTCATTATGTTTTCAAAACATTCTACACTTTCATCATGACCACCGCCTTTTAGGGAACGGATAATTTTGTTTGATGTGTGTGTGTGGTAGTAAGCGAATTCATGCAAAAAAAACACCAATCACTAGTTCTGGAGATACAAGGCAAAGATTGTTCCTTGCACATTGTTCCTTGCAGATTATTCCTTGCACATTGTTCCTTGCACATTAAACTTTGCATTCCTTATGGGGTTTCTAAAGTTGCAGTAACTGGACTATGTCTATCCGTAGAGTTGATTTTTTAACATCAGTAGATTTTGGCAAGGTAGGGGGAAGAAAAGCACAATTAGCTTATTAAGTAAACACTCATGTTTGGTCACAAGACAAAATCAACAGAAAAAGTGATGACTATAGAGTCACAGCGGGAGACTAAACTGCTGCAGTGGTGGGATTAGCCATCTATCTCACGCAGACTATTTTTAATTCACTGTTATTTATGCATGAAATTAAACTTCCTCTGTTAATTTCGTTTACTCTTCTCATTTGTTTGAAAGATCAGTATGTTTCAGGTAAGCCATTATAGTGTGTAACGAATACTATGCAGCTGACACGGTAAGGTGAGTGTACTGATGGAGATATGAAACTGGAGGATGCCGAGAGTGATTATGTTGGGAGAGTGGAAATCTGTTTTAAAGGAGTCTGGGGCTCGATATGTGATGAGATAGCAAATAAAGAGGTCGCTCTGGTGGTCTGCAAAACATTGCGAAAACCACTGTATGGTGAGCAAAGTATGAGATCAATATGTGCACCCTCTGCCAAGTACTTATGATGATTATCACAGTGTCAGTAGAGCTCTAGTAAAGTAGTGAACCATGAGCCGGCACAGTTGAAATCTCATGTTATCAGCGTATTAAGATCCTCCAGTATCGGGGTTAACGCACCTAGCCGATCTTCATTCAGAAGACACCAGGATAACTCGGGTAGCAGTGTTGGTTCATAGGTGGAATCCTGTTCTTCATGCGAGAATTCGTTGATTTTGTGTCAGGCACCTGGACTAGCGGTTTTCATGAGTTCTCCTGGTAGGCTACCCCAACATCCCCACGTTCTGGTGCGCGCATTATGCGCTCGCCATAGAGCTGTGAGCTGCCGCCTATATATAGTGTCGATATTTGGCTATATAGCAAAATCAAAGGACCTTGTTAACGGCGCTGGCGGCAGCTCTCGAGCGCATACTGTGCGCACCAGGACGTGGGGATGCTGGGGTAGCCTCGTTCCCAGGCCCTTTTCGTTTGGAACACCGCAAAATAACGGACGGCTAATGCTGGGGGGCTACAACTCTCCGGGGTAACTACACGTAAGGTGGGGATGTCCACTGTATAACGACGGAAAGGTTGGGATTTATAAAACTCCAAGGATGAAGCGATGCGTAAGGGTGGGGATTTAAGCGGTGCGCATGCGTATAGACACGATCAAAGCTGGCTCCTGATCCGCTTGCTCTGTGTATATGCACAAGAAGCCACAGCGAAGGGCGTGTATCGACTGCCGCATGCTATCTACTACCGTAGCTAGCCCGTGTCAGATTCTCCGCGAGCTACTAGCGCGGAGCACGAGTAACCATCAATTAGCGGAGACCGCGGGTAGTCGCCAATAGCCCAGCCCATCCATTAGCGATACCGCTCATGCGCAGTTCGCCGAGTTTCACCCTCGGCGCGCATGCGCAGCGAGGGTTACGGTAGTCGTCTGTGTGTCTGTTGTCGTCACGTTTTCTGCCACTACGCGCAACAAGACGACCAAAAAGCGACAGCAACTGGGTTCGGCGCTACATGGCTCTATTAAAACGATTCGTAAAAGACACAGCGTTTCAAAAGTTATGGCAAGTGAACAAGCCAATATGCAGGGCTTACCTCGACAAGATGTGCTTGATCTGCGTACGTTGGAGGCGCAAGACGTCACAAGGAAGGGCGTGTATCGACTACCGCATGTTATCTACTACTGTAGCTAGCCCGTGTCAGACTCTCCGTGTGCTACTAGCGGGAGACCACGAGTAAACGGCCCAGCCCCCATCAATTAGCGGTATCGCGCAAGCGCAGTTCGCAGAGGGTTTGCACTTCAGTGCTTTTTAATGAACTAATTTTACTTGTATTTGGAAGTTTGGTTAGGTATAGCTAACGTTGGGAAGGGCAGGTAATGTTGAAAATGTTCCCATAATTGTCAGGTTGAAGGAGCTTATCTTGATTGCACGTGATGCTGTATACTTTCAGAGCTCACATTCAAAGGCACAACACCCTGGATTGTAAAGAGCTCTGATTGCTCAATTATTGATTTTGTGTCCCTGATGTGAGGTGTGGTCGCTCGAACAACTCTCAGGAGTGTCTTGAGGGACATGTGGCCAGAGACCCTTGTATATGGCTGCTTTTGGCTGGCTCTTTAGGGGCATTACTGGGGCTAAACACAGGGGCAACGTGAACAGTCGTTGGGATGTTAAATCTGGTACCGCTGCAATATTTGAGTACAGCAACTTTGGTCTGTTTAACGAAAATGAACATTGTACACATCATCAGTGGGAATGGAGTGGGAGCTGTTTTACCTTTATCTGGAGTGGGAGCGACGTGGAGTATTGCACAATAATATCCCTCACTCTCAGGGATATCGGACTCTCCTTTTTCTCGGTGAGAATACTCTTACTTTGTTTTCTCTGGTATTGCGAGGGAGGGTTTGAGTGGTAGAAAGAGGAAGGTTCGAAATAAGGAGAAGGCTCCATGTCTGAAGAATACCCAGAGGCAAAAGGAGGAGGATTTTGGGAGGACAAGCTTAACTTTCGAGGCAGTGTGTGCTACGTCAACACCACTAGCTAACCAGATAACAGCTGTGATAACTGAGCTTACTATGGGGATATCCCTTGGAAAGTCCCTCTCTTGAGACCACACGGAACTGTTTGGCCCCTTGTGTAGGCACCTCTACTCCTGCTCGTTTGCTGCTGCTTTGTACAACTCCTTGTAAGTTAAAGGTCTCTCAGTTGTAGCATACTAGAATAAGCAAGTTAGATCATCTCAAGAGGCATGCCGCGCGCGCAATTCGCTGCAGGGTTGTCCAGCGGGTTGTCCAGCGGGCGGGTTGCCGTGCACGTTGCTAATTTACTTAATTATGCTTACTACTCTCTAGGACACAATGTCAGAAAGTGAGTTAGGTGCGGTGTTAATGCTGTTTAATAAGCAAATCCATGGAGAAGGTTTGGAAAGACTCAGGTTCATCCTGTATCCACTTTTGCCATGGGCAGAGCTAAAAATGCTCAGTACACCATCAGATATGTACATGAAGCTTGTGTCACTCGATATGTTCTCCGCGCATGGAAGGGCTCTGAATATATTCCTGTTTGCTTTGAAAGCCATTGGTGGAAGTGTGAGGGGAAAATATTGTGCCAAGGAAGCAAGAAGATTGCTAAATTATCAGTCTGCCATTGATTTTAGTGGGGAATCAAGAAAATTCCGATTTTTCTATTGGCTCCTGAAGATTGTGCGGCGTCTTCCACCCGCATGCAAGGAGGATATCTTGCTACATTTTGGGCGATCGTTAAATACTAACTATCGTAATTATGAGGGGTCTCTGCCCAGTCTTTTCATTGAGCTACACCAAGCTGGAAAAGTGAGCGAAGATGACACAAGTGAACTGGGAGATACGTTAAAAATCTGCAAAAATCGTTTTGATGAAGGCACACCTGAGTTCACTGCGGTGCAAAAGTGCATCTCGTATCTCACCAAGTTTAGTGAAGAAGAAGAACCATTTACTTCAGGTAATAACCCTAACGGCTGTCAGCTCCATTATGATTTTGTTTAATTTCAACAGCTGATGAGGAATCTACAGCTGCATCAATGCATGAATCACATCATGAAGGTGCTAGCATTATTTCCCCCACATTCATTAATTATTTCTTCCCATAGATAAGCCAAGTGATGTTATTGGACGAAAACATCCCAAAAAACAGAGGAAGAAAGTCAGAGGACGTTATCCCAGTGGTAGCTCCGTTCCTTACGGTTCCCTTGTTGCATGTGCTCCAGATAATAATATAGACACTCCAGATGGTGACGATATAGATGATCCAGGTGCGTGCACTAGTTGTTTTTGACTTTGTAAGATTGATCATCTTCAATAATAATATAGCTCCTAAGGAGATGGAGACATCTACAGATAGTGTTCACTACAGGATGAGAGAAGGTGCAGTAATACCTGCTGCTCTTATCTATTGTGTATTAATGAAAAGCACTAAAGTGCAAACCCTCGGCAAACTGCGACTGCTAATTGATGAGCAGAGCTATTAGTATGCATTTACTCGTGGCCTCCCGCTAAAAGCACGCAGAGAGTCTGCTACACCTAACATGCGTGAGTCATTCGTTGTGACTTCTTGTGCATTCAAGATACACAGAGCATAATAATATTGTTAGCACATTGGCTTGTTCACTTTGTTTTCACGCCATAAATTTAGAACGAAGTATTTAAGAAAATCGCCTTTTAAAAAAAATCAATCCAGTGTAGCACTGAACCCATTCATATCGCTATTTGGCTGATTTAATGTGCGTGATGGCAGAAAACTTGGTAATAGACAGACACAGACTGACAGACACACTCACGAGACAACTACCATAACCCTCGTTGCACATGCGCGCCGTATATAACATTCTAGATGGCAGCGAAGTAGTGGAACTACCGACAAGTTGCAGTGCCCCGCCAGTTGCAGCAGGAGGAGCTGGAGGAGCTGCAGGAGCAAGTGTTGGCCCTGTCAGGACTTTGGGAGGTGAACCTGTAAATCCTCATTGCATGCATTGACATAGTTTACTATGATACAGGCAAACTGACAGAGAGTTTATATTTTGTGCCTAAGACTCCCAGTGGAGCAGTTCCAGGGATCCCAACAGCTACTTCAATCAATATTGATGAACCTGGGCCACCGTCACAAGGTTAGGCATTCTTCATCCTATTGTGCTATGGCATGCAGAGACTGTGAAGTGTCTCTTGTTCATGTGAGCAATGATAGCATGGAAATAGTCTTGTGCAGTCTAAAAGCAGGAATGGAGAATACTGCGTAATTGTAATGGAGAAGAAAAGGCGAAGGGAAGACGAGAGATCAAATAATTGCTCTGACTTGGCATCACTTGGTCTTAGCATTCCACGTCACCATGGACCTCTTTAGTAGCACCAATGAACTCTCCACCTGCTTAAAGTAAAGCTACCCTAAGAAGAATTAAAAAGTTCGTGTCGAAGGAGCCCGCAGAGTGTGGGGCACAATGAAGGTAACCACCTCTTCCTCTCTGTATCCAGATTTTGCAATAGTACCAACCTACAAATCAAACGTAAAACTGTGTGTGACCATGGTGGGCGTGTAAACCAATGGTGGCCATTCATGCACCAGAGAATGTGTTGCTTGACTTGGAAGCTGCATGGGAGCAGCTTCAGCTTCAAATGGAGAAGCTGAGCCTTGTTTCAAACTCAGCATGCTCCTAGCACTGCTTCAAGTCCACCTGCCAGTTCTCAGTCTCACAATCGTACCTCATGCTCTGCAAGTGCTTCTTCTGAAGAGTCTTCAGCTACTCATGTGTCGAATCCTCAGGTCAGTGACAACCAGGCTGCAGTATATGCACTCCACCTGCAGTGTGTCCTTTTTTTGGGCAAATGAGGCCGTCGGGCCTCGGCGTATCATATGTAAACGTTATGTGTGACAGCACGAGAGAACAGAAACATATTGTACACTATAAAGCACGTAGTCTTTTGCCCAAAGTTTATGAACGAGCTGTCTGTGTAGCAACAAAGCCAGATATCATCTGTATTGTTGAAACATGGCTGGATGACAGTATATCGGACAATGACCTATCCTTATCAAACTATCAGCTATTCAGACTGGACAGGAATAGACATGGGGGTGGTATTGCTCCATTGTTAACCCTCGGCGCGCATGCGCAGCGAGGGTTACGGATCTGTGTGTCTGTTACTCTTCATCTCTCTTCTCGAGTGTTCGTTCGTCTCACAAAGTATACCACCTACTGAACGGGCAATGAAGGTCAGAAATTTCGGACAGTTTTCTCTGAAAACGCTCCGTTGCAAAGCTAGAGCGCGAATAAAGCCAATATGCAAATACACAACGGGCGTATACGGCATGATCGATCGCGTGCTCGCGTACCTCGGAGGCACCAGAAGACTGCAGCGCAGTGGCGTGTGGATCGCCTCTCGCATGCTATCTACTAGTAGTGTAGTGTCAGCCACAGTCAGACTCTGCGACGAGCTGGCAACGAGACAGCTAAAACTAAGCCCAGCCACAGTCAATTAGTTATGATACGACGCAGCATGCGAGTGCGCGTCACAGTGCGCACACGATGGTACATGTGCACTTCAGTGCTTTTCATTATGTTCTCTGTAAGTCTTCTGCTAAAGGTGTCCATAGTTTCATTTCAATATCATTTCGATCACAACCATCATTTTGTGATATGCCTTTTTTGCCCGTCGCAGCCGTCCATCTCCTGTTTCGATTGTCGATGACGCATCTAAAAAGGTACGCAACCGAATTTGTGCGTGCGTATGTTTCAGATATCATATGGTACAGCAACACTGGATTATGTGAATTAGTTATAATAATGATCTCGGATTTTCCTGCCTGGTTTCCAAACTTATTAGCATGATGCATATTCCGACCTCACATACTATTCTCTATGGAGAGAAACCCGTTCGCGACTCACCCAGGAGCGAACGGTCCGTCTCCATTATGCGCGCAACAGGTGCCATACCTACGGCACGCGCAGCCGTATTAGAGTCCATCCCGAAAAATAGGAGTGCAAAGTTTTGAGCATTACTTTTCACGTCACCACACTTTGCACACCCCCCCCACCCCCCCCCCCCTCCCGCCTCACGCCCGTTTTTTTCTATAAGGCAAACTTAGCGTCCCGCGTACCGTAGCAGGCAATGAAAAGAAGCCACTGCTCATAATGAGACGAGACCGTTCGCTCTACCTCTGCTTTCAACACAGTTTCACACCCCCATGAACATCCAGTGACTGAAAATGCTGTGTTTTCATAACGGCAGAAAAATAGTGAAATGAAAAGCACATTGCGAAGTGTATAAAAACCCGCGGTGCCTGTACGCGCACTCGTAAGTAAACGGCATACAGCCGTCCCACTAATTGATGGGTGGGTTATTTTAGCTGTTACTCGTGGGCATGAGTCTGACGCCGGGCTAACTACACTACAGATAGCATGCGAGAGGCGATACCCGCCCTCGATGTGCCATCTCTTCTGGTCCATCCGAGATACGCAGAGCACGCGTGATCGATCAGACACCGCTGGTTAGGCCTCCCGTCCGCTGTGTATTTGCATATTGACCAATTTCTTTTTTTTCGACGCTGTACCCATCTGCAACTGAGCATTATTCAGAGAAACCCACATATATTATCGTGACCGTTCGATACACCACGTTCAGTAGGATGGTATCACTTTGTGAGACGAACATGTACACTCGAGAAGTGAGATGACCGAGTAACAAGCAGACAGACCACAACGTAACCCTCGCGGCTCATCTAGAGCGCGCCGAGGGTAAATAAAAGCACTAAAGTGCAACAACACACTCGCGAAGTAGCGTCGCAGAGAGTCCCTGACCTAACTGTGTAACATAGCAACACGAGATTCGATACACGCCATTCGTTGTGACTTCATGTGCCTTCAGATAAGACATATAAGCAAGCGTGACCCGGTCGGGTAGGCACTGTCTAAATATAAGCGCATGCGACCGTATCCGCACACGCGCGACCTACCGGCTTAGCCGTACAATGTACACGGAAGCGCTCTAGCTTTGCATTTTCAGAGAGACAACTCCCGACATATTAATTCTGACCTTCGCGTGCCCGTTGGATAGATGTAGCTATCGGTTCATGGCGGAACAAGACATTCGAGAGGTTAGAAGATGTATTAGAGTAACAGACACACACACGGACAGACCCCCGTACTGTACACCATCGCTGCGCATATGAAAGGTGCACTGCCAGTTGTTAATAAGAAGAAAATAAAATCATTTCTATCTTTTCAAAAATGAGGCGGAATCTATATTATAGGGATAAGCTATGAAGTCACCAAAAACGAAGAAACAAGGGGTCATTACGCAGCAAAGATGCACAAAGCTACATGAACACACCATCCCTATGTCCTTTGTGTTATCAACACAGTAAAGCTTTATAATATGAGACAAGATATAGCGATGGTGTCATGTAGCTATTGGCATCTTTGCTGTGTAATGCCTCCTTTTCTTCATTTTTTGGGGTGCTTTCAAAGACACCATCCCTATATCCGCGCCCCCTTCATTTGAAGACAAATGATTTTTCCACTTGTACACATAATATATCAGTCCATCAGGAAACCCCCCCATCACTGCTTGACCTAGTAATGTTGACAAATCCCGAACAGCTACAAGAATGTACTACCATTCCACCACTATCAACCTCTGATCATTATGGGATTTCACTGCTTCTAAAATGGAAATTAAAAGCCAAGCCACTGTGCAAAAACAAGAAGGGTTTGGCTTTACCGTCATGGTAACTATGAGACAGCTTGCAGAATATTGCATAAACGGACTGGAATAGTATTTTAAACTGGTGTTAGTGTCAGTAAAGCAGCTGCTAATTTTTCTGAGAGATATCTAGCTATCATGGGAGAGTGCATTCCATGTCGTTATCTACGAAAGAGGCGTAACCTTCCCTGGCTTACAAAAAAACATCATCCAGCTCCTTCGTAAGCGCAACACTCTTTTCAAGAAAGCAAAGAGATCATTGAAAGACGCTCACTTTCAACAGTAAAACTTAGAAACAAGATTGTTGGCCTTATGAGAACCAAAAAGAGAGAGGATTTTGACAAACTGGTAAATGGCTAATCCAAAGATTTCTGGAAGGAACTGCTTAATAAAAATAGAGAAACAATTCCAGCTCTTCACATGAGAATCACACTGTTACCAGATGACCAGAAAGGCATCGCTGCTGAACACTTTTTTGCTAGTTGTTGGAACACTGCGGAGCAGCCACTCACTGAAGAATCATATCACTTCGCTGACCTATTTTTTCTGCTGATTTATGACATGTGAATCTCATAACCACTGTCGACTAAGGCCTATTCGCAATCCTATTATGTGGAAGCCAAAGAAAGTCTTGGACTTATAGTCTTCAAACGGTCCCCTTAAAACACACACCATTCTGCACGTACTTACTCTCTCTCGATCTGCATCTGTCGGGCGAGGAAATATTTACACGAAGCGGTCTGCACCCTTCCAACCCATGAAG
>CASHTH010004028.1:0-82732 GCA_030341885.1 Geodia barretti | reverse complement strand
CAATGATCAAGGTAGTGGCACCGCAGATGGTCCAGAGAGTGGTCGACAGAGCCATGCAGGTATGTACTATAGGCAGTTTCTGTATACACAGTTGGTGATTTAAGCGAGCCCACTAGTCATCTGAAATCTGCATGAATACGGCACTCTCTGTGCTTTGAAATTTGCCCTCTCTGTATTTGCCAATGGAAGAGAACCCACCTCTAGTTGCACGATCTTTTTTATCAGAAGCTGCGGTGCTTTCCATACGTAAATGCTCACACATACGTTAAAATTGCTCGGCAATAATGTATTGCATTTGTATATAATAGTAGTAGTTCTCCGTGTGAGGTTCTAAAGGTGGGCTATACTGTATAACCATCCCTCCTTCTTCCCCTCTTCTGCTTATATAGGCTCATGGAGCAATGGGCCTGTCAGGAGACAGACCTCTTGCCCAGTTCTTCTCCTTGGCCCGCATCCTGAGGCTGGCCGACGGACCAGACGAGGTGCATGCGGCGGCACTGGGAAAGATGGGCTTGAGGAAGAACCAGAGATAGAGTGGACAACAATAGCGCGCATGTGTATATACTTTAGCGCATGTGTTTAAAATTTGACCTTTGAACCACACCACGTGTGCGAAGAGAATGGAAGCGGGCGAGGATGAGAAGCGAGTTTTGGCTCAGTTCAAGAGCGAGGACGGCGTGTTGGTGGGCACGCCGTTCGACCTGCCTCTGGGTGTCACCAAAGACTCCCTGGCGGCTCTGTGCACCGCCGTCCTAGAGAACGTGAGTCGTACAAACTCACTAGCTCGCTCTTGTTTGCTCGTTGGCGAAGAGGCGCTAGCTGTTGACTGATGGTAACATTAACGGTACTACCGTGTTGTGTGATACATCATGCAACAATTCGATTTATGGGTGGAGTCGTCACATCACGTGAACCCCCACCATACACCCATACATTGATGTTGCACGACGTGTATTGACGCCTTTAGGATGATGAGACGGTGTATGAGTTCTACGTGCACGAGCTGGAGGTACGGGAGAGTCTGGCTGAGGTGTTGGAGAGGGGCAGTGGAGGAACGGAGAGGTTGGTGGAGATTGTCTACCAGCCTCAGGCCAGGTTCAGAGTCCAGTCCATCACCCACTGTACCAGCAGCATACCAGGTAGGCATAGATAGTATCATACCTATGAAGTGGGGTCTCATGTGGTCTCTAGTGTAAAGGTATAATGAAGTGAACTGGAGGTATATAGTCAGTGGGTTGAATTTTTTCAATGATGTTGTACTGACTTTTGTGTGTTCTTAGGTCATTCGGAGGCTGTGATTGCTGTTCAGTTTAGTCCTGATGGACGGTAAGTGAGGTTATAGTGACATCATCAATCTCCACAAATATAATTCTCCTGTGTATGGTATGGGGGATGGAGAGCTGAATGGGGAGGGAGAGACTAGGAGGAATGGGAGGAATCAAAAGACGAAGAGAGGGAGGGAGTGGTGTATATAATATAAAGGGGGCAGAGAAAGGAGTGGAAGAGAAATAGAGAGAGAGTTTGTCCCCAGGTCTCTTGCCAGTGGGTCTGGAGACACAACGGTGAGACTGTGGGACATATTCACCGAGACCCCACTGCACACCTGCAAGGCCCACAAACACTGGATACTGTGCATTGCGTGGTCGCCGGACGGGAAGAGACTGGCCTCTGGCTGCAAGAATGGACAGGTCGGTTTCCCATCTTCAGTAGATGTGGTGAGGTTGTATATATATTGATCGTATAACTAGTAGAATTTTCGCCAAATATCACCGCATGCCCTTTGCCAATAGCCCACCAGCCTTACTAGGTTTCCATAACGTTTTTCGCAAGCACTTGTTTTAAAAAATTTTTTTTACATGTGTGTGTACGGTAATCCTAATATTAAATTTTTGTGGGTGGCGATTATATGGACAATCTCCAAATTTAGTCTCTGTGAAAATGTTTTTTGTGTGTGTGTGTCTTCAGGTGTGTGTGTGGGAGGCAGAGACAGGGAGACAGGTGGGACACACTCTCTCTGGTCACAAACAGTGGATCACCTCTCTCGCCTGGCAGCCCCTTCATTTGTGAGTCTATTATATACCTCACTGGGTAGTAGAGCATTGCATTGGGAGAGTGTTGGAGTATGCCTGCTTTACATTAGTGCTGACAGGGCACGGACAGACTAGTAGAGCATTGAGTGTTGGAGTATGCCTGCTTTACATTAGTGCTGACAGGGCACGGACAGACTAGTAGAGCATTGAGTGTTGGAGTATGCCTGCTTTACATTAGTGCTGACAGGGCACGGACAGACTAGTAGAGCATTGAGTGTTGGAGTATGCCTGCTTTACATTAGTGCTGACAGGGCACAGACAGACTAGTAGAGCATTGCATTGGGAGGGTGTTGGATACATTAGTGCTGACAGGGCATGGACAGACTAGTAGAGCATTGCATTGGGAGGGTGTTGGATACATTAGTGCTGACAGGGCACGGACAGACTAGTAGAGCATTGCATTGGGAGGGTGTTGGATACATTAGTGCTGACAGGGCACAGACAGCTATGCATTGACCAAAACAGACCAACCACAACTTGAAGTTCTAATGGAGACCGAAGACGGTACATATATAGCATTTGCAATGTGAATAGCGTTGTGCTGCAAGTTCACATAGCAGATTATTTGGCTTGTACTATAATATGGCTCATGTTGCTCAATCTTCCAGGGATCCATCTTGTAGACTGCTGGCCAGTGCCTCAAAGGTAACGTAATACTTGCTGTGAGCAATTTTAGATCACATGACCATCATGTGATTGTTGTTGCCATGACAGGATGCGACAGTGAGGATATGGGACGTGGTGCTGTGTAAGGCGGTGATGGTCCTCTCTGGCCACACCCAGTCTGTGACGGGCATTAAATGGGTGGGGAGGGACTCGTCTACACGGCTTCACAAGATAGGACCATCAAAGTGTGGAGGACAAAAGATGTGAGTTTGTGTGTATATACGTACACTACGTTAGTTTAGAAAGTACTTAAAGTCTGTATCATATATTATATATTATGTTGCCTGACTCTCTTCTCATTTCCATGTCGCGTGGTTATTCGTCCTGTTTACTTAATGTCTACTTCTACAGTATAGATAAACAGAAGACAGAATTAGGGCTCGATATTCACATGCACCTGGACACAGCGACGCATAAAATCGGAGAAAACATAAATCTCCTCTCTCCGTACCTCTTACTTTCCTGACTCTGCCTCATACTCGTTCACACGCGCATGGATGTCTGCCTGTCGCAGTCTCCCAGTCACGGTCACTGTCCCAACACATGGCTCTCCAGCACCACGACGACTCTCTCAGAACAGCTGCCTATTGACCCCGCCGACCCCGCCCGCCACCACACGGAGTCTCAGAAAATGGGCCGTAGTATTCTGCAGCTATGAGTTCTCAGGGTTACAAAAACTGTGGTTTGCTACGTGTGTTTTTAATTTTAATGAGGTTTTTTCTTTCAGTTTCAGATTTCGAGCTCCAGAGAAGGCCCTTGTTCGATACGAGCCGACTAAGGTAATGTGTTCATAATCCATAGAATCCACGCACACTGCCTGTCCGGACTATACACATTTGAGGGTTGAATATACACAATCTCTGTCACTGTCACATCTCTAGCTATGTGCCTTTTGCCCTTCTCCCTCGCCCACTTCCCCATGTGGTGCATGTGGTTTTTCTCACTGAGTTTGTTTGTTAGATGTGAGAGATCGACAAACTAGGTTTTGGCGGTGTGTGTGTGGTGTGTGCATGCAGCAGAGCAGTGAGGGGATAGACGGTGTTGGTTTAGCTGAGTTCAGATGATTTCACTCTCTTTCTCTGGAACCCAGCAGACAGCAAGAAACACATTGCCAGGATGACCGGTATGAGAGAATGTACTACAGGTCTATATAGCCAGGACACATGGTTCTGCCCCACACTCCACCTTTCAATGTCCCCAAGGTGTCCCTTACTCAGAGTTTAAAAACCAATAACT
The DNA here is from genome assembly GCA_030341885.1 of Geodia barretti. Taxonomy (NCBI): domain Eukaryota; kingdom Metazoa; phylum Porifera; class Demospongiae; order Tetractinellida; family Geodiidae; genus Geodia; species Geodia barretti. The sequence continues at coordinate 78,740 of CASHTH010004028.1, read as the reverse complement.
CCCGATATAGGGTCACCTCTGATAAGGAACATTGGTGTCCCTTATTTTATTCAGAGTTTAACCACCAAATATAAGGGTCACCTCTGAATAAAGGAAACATTTGGTGTCCCTTATTCAGAGTTTAACCACCGAATATAAGGGTCACCTCTGAATAAAGGAAACATTTGGTGTCCCTTATTCAGAGTTTAACCACCAAATATAAGGGTCACCTCTGAATAAAGGAAACATTTGGTGTCCCTTATTCAGAGTTTAACCACCGAATATAAGGGTCACCTCTGATAAAGGAAACATTGGTGTCTCTCTTATGTCAGAGTTTAACCACCGAATATAAGGGTCACCTCTGAATAAAGGAAACATTTGGTGCCCCTTATTCAGAGTTTAACCACCGAATATAAGGGTCACCTCTGAATAAAGGAAACATTTGGTGTCCCAAGGTGTCCCTTACTCAAATATAAGGGTCACCTCTGAATAAAGGAAACATTTGTTGTCCCTAGGTGTCCCTTACTCAAAGGAATTCACTGCCAAAATCGCAATCTCTCCTAACCGCGAAACGTGTAATATGCACATGTCACGACAGCAGCTATCCCCAAGTGCTGTTCTCACCGAATGCCAGACTCATAGCCAGTGCCTCCTTCGACAAGGTCCATCAAACTATGGGACGGGAGAACCGGCAAGTGAGATAAACCGAGCATTACTATAAGGAATGCAAAGCATTTTCGGCGAGTGAAAGTGAGAGTGTGAAATTTCCACTATTCGTGACAGTGAAATGGATATCCAGCATTCAGATGACTATGTGTACACCCGTTTCACTTGTGAAAGCAGAAAACAACATTGTCCATTGTCCAGCGGCGTTACCAAGTGTGGCGGTGTTATACCACTGACCGTACACTACTTGTTACCCTTTAACTACTGCAACTCTGAACTAAAGCCGCAATTGTCACTGATGCCACTTTTTTTGTAAGACGAAGTTCATTGTGAGTGATTGAAGCCTAGCCTATATTACCACATGGGTTCGATTAGCATGTCTCAACAAACTTGGTACGAGGTAAAAAGGCAAGTCAGGCAAACAGTCAACTACACCCAGGACGCTCAAAGAAAAGAAGAAGAGCTGCCCTGGGTGGGATTGAAACCCACCACACTCTGCAGTCTAGGCGAGCACTCTAAAGCAACTGAGCTACCAGGGCAACTCAGCTCAATGTCTCTCTAATGGTGTACGTATTACTGTTAGATACGTGGCCAGTCTGCGAGGCCACTTAGTGGCAGTCTATCAGATCTCGTGGTCAGCTGACAGCCGACTCGTCTGCAGCGGGAGCTCCGACAGCACTCTCAAGTCTGGGACACATCAGACCCGCTCTCCTCCAACCGCACCGACTTGCCCGACATGCATACGAGTATATAACCTCCTCCCTGTTGGTCGATTGGCCAATGATGTCGTGATGATGTCGGAGGTATTTGTCCTTTGCAGTGGATGGAGTCCGGACGGGGAGAGAGTGGCAAGTGGTGGGAGAGACAGAGTACTGAAGTTGTAGTACCACAACTGCGACGTTGTGTGTATTGGTGATGATCTTACGAATCTTTCTCTCCAGATGGATACGGTGTGAAATGGGTAATTATTGTTGATAGGGATCAAAAGGGACTAAAGCACGACCAGGAACATTTTTTAAAATTATAAACACACCCTTAAGGTCCATGTTTTGTGCAGTATACTCATGCCATCCATCATGGTACTGGTGGCTAACGGTGGAAGTGTACATATGTCAGTAGAACCCCATGCCCATCCATCATGGTACTGGTGCTAACTGTGAAAGGTACATATGGTCAGTATACTCATGCCATCCATCATGGTACTGGTGCATACTGGTGAAAGGGTGACATATTGTCAGTATACCCATGCCATCCATCATGGTACTGGTGGCTACTGGTGGAAGGTACATATTGTCAGTAGACTCATGCCATCCGATCATGGTACTGGTGTGCTACTGGTGGAAAGGTACATCGTGTCAGTATAACCCATGCCATCCATCATGGCTACTGTGGCTACTGTGGTGAAAGGTAGCATATGGTCAGCTATAAACAAAAATAACCCATGCCATCCATCATGGCTACTGTGCTACTGGTGGAAAGGTACATATTGTCAGTATAGACCCATGCCATCCATCATGGCTACTGTGGTGGCTACTGGTGGACAGTACATATTGTCAGTATACACGCAGTGCCATCCATCATGGTACTGGTGGCTAACTGGTTGAAAGTACATATTGTCAGTATACTCATGCCATCACTCATGGTACTTGTTGGCTACTGGTGGAAAGGTACATATTGTCAGTATACCCATGCCAATCCACATGGTAGTGGTGGCTACTGGTGGAAGGTACATATTGTCATTATACTCATGCCATCCATCATGGTACTGGTGGCTACTGGTGGAAAGGTACATATTGTCAGTAATACCCATGCCATCCATCATGGTACTGGTGGCTACTGTGGAGAAGTACATATTGTCAGTATAACCATGCCATCCATCATGGCTACTGGTGGCTACTGGTGGAAAGGTACATATTGTCAGTATACTCATGCCATCCATCATGTACTGGTGGCTACTGGTGGAAAGGTACATATTGTCAGTATACCCATGCCATCCATCATGGTACTGGTGGCTACTGGTGGAAAGTGTACATATTGTCAGTATACTCATGCCATCCATCGTGGTACTGGTGGCTACTGGTGGAAAGGTACATATTGTCAGTATGATAACCAGCCCTCTGCATGTATACATATCGTGAGGTTCAACGCCAATTTGATGCCCACTTGACCTCTCGCATTTCACGTGATGCTGCTTTCCATGCGAAGTTAATTCCACCTGCTCGTAGTAGTTAAGTATCCCTTCCAAAAATAAATTCAGATCACTTTTGCCAAATAAGAGAACAGGTCACACGGCACTATCCAGGTACAGCCGTTTATAAAAAAGGAAAAACTAGGTATATAGGCTTGCTTTGCATGCCACTAGGGTGTAGTTTACAAATAGGCCAAGTCTAGTGTCCCACTGTGCTACCAGGCGGCTTTCCGGTGCTCCACAGCGAGGCGGACGAAGTGGGAGTGGCTGGCGTAGAGACCGAGACCAGAGTGGACCTCCGTCCACGCCACGGCAGCCGCGTCGTCCCCGGCAACCAGATTCAGCTTACTGAAACCCTCACCTACATCATCATCATATGTAGTGTGTGTTTCCACACCTCACAATAAGTCCCCAATGTACATTACATATATACAAAGGCCAGGGAGAGAGATTGTCTGTCGTCATTGAACTCAGGCATTATCAGTGACGGCATTGAGTTACAACTCAGAACAAAAATTGACCTTCGTTCCCTTAATGATTGCTATTGCTAAGTAAAGTATATATATGTATATAGCACTATCAGCATGTGAACATAATCAAACTGTAGCTTACATGCTTATCAGCAAAAACAGAGATATGGGGCATGTTTATTAATCTGTCCCCAAATATCAATCACGTCTTGTGTAAACAGCAGTGGGTGCAGTAATGACTGGTTTGTGTAGATATAATATATATCTGACCTGAGTCGTCATGAAAGTTAAAGACAACTGTCTCCATCCAGGCATTGTCTGTGTTCCGAGGATCATCTACATACCCTGCATACAACTACGTACATTGGGGAGGCAAAATTTAATAGTAAAATAGCGTATTCACAGACTTAATACACTCAAACTGGCATCTTGAGGTAATATATTCATGCCTTGTCTCCAGACTTGAAGAGGTGGTTGATGTGCTCTTCAATCTTTCTCTTCTCCTCGTCCGTGGCCTCGAGGGAGTTGAGCGCTTCTTCTCCAAACTCCTTCTTGAGTGTGGCCGACACCGTGTCTCCTGCCTCCACCATACCCTGGAGGGAGGGGCTCAGACTGTAAGGTAAATCAACTGATACACATTTAGGCCCAAAATTCGAAGAAAATACAGCAGTGAAAAGATTCGAATTTACTACAAAATGTAACGCTATAAAACAATGCAAAAGCCCACTTGACTTGCTGTGGGCCCCTAATTCACACACAGCTCTCCTTCTCTATCATTTTGTGGTAGTGTAACTTACTCCAGGGATGGCCCAGGCTCCAGTGTCTCCTCTTCTGACAGCCACAAACTCCAACACTGGCTTTCCCTCTCTCTCCACTCTAGCTCCACTCCCATCTCTCTTCCACCTGCACAGAGAGTGACACTGTAAACAGGCCAACAACTACTGTATAGTGTTTTTATTCAAATTTCCTTTCCAAGTGAGTTCCTAAACAGGATTGTGCTTTATTCATTCTTGCATGTGTATGCACCTGGATAATAGTTTGTTGTATTAAAATCTTTTGTGAACTCACCTGGTGACGACAGGGTCAGCTGCATGATTGGGTCCCCACCTCCCGAGCAGACCCCTCCCGATCATCCCTGTCCGACCCACTGGGTTCCTGCAGGCACAACGGGACAGAGAGGGAGGGAGAAGAGAGGTAGGGAACAGTTCTTCTAGAGAGGTGTGGGGGGGGGGGGGCAAGGGGCCAATTTCCCCCCATAAATTTTGCCCCCTGGGCTCAAAATGAAGTGGTAGTAGTGATACCTGGGAACTTTGTCCATTATCTGGTAGGTGCCCATGTGACTCTTTCTGTCCACTTTACCGTCCAATGAGTTGAACTGCAGCGGTTTTTCCGGCTCCTCCTCCTTCCTGCAAATATACACAGAGCTTGTGTGAATACAACAGATTTTGAGGAAAAACAAATGTGGGATGTGGTTGTTTTGCTCCTAATTGTAACAAAAATGATTGACTGCTATGCCTCATTAGAGACCTGATGTCGGGGTCTGCCCAAACGGGACGGGAGAGGACGCGAGGTGCCGTGTAGTCCACGGGGTGGTATCCGGGGTAGTCCACGGACCAGGGGGTCTTGTCTTCCGGCACGGGGAACCGCCGGACGCCGCCCAGGTACTCCAGGGGCTGCCTGTGAGTGGTGAAAGTAGTCGCCATCCTTCGGAGCCACGATATCCCAGCTGTAGCGGCGGCCAGCTCTCGAAATCAGCACAGCAAATCCTGTGTCCCCGTGTGTTGCACTCAGCTACACCCTTAGATTGAGCCCCGCCCAGCTGCGCATGCGTATGCGGAATTGGCGACGGCCCGGATCGATGACGGTCAATCGAGAGCCGGTGACTAATTCTCCTTGTGCGATTGGGCAGGAAAATCCTGATCAGTATGTCTGTGGCGCAGCAGTTGAAAGACCTGAGAAGCGATGTGCGGACGCTTCTGGACTACGCACAAGTATGTAGCAAGCTAACGGAATTTCTAGCTAGCTATACACGATGTTTACCGTCGGCCGTCTAGGCGCTGAAGGCCGAAAACGAACGTTTGCGAGGTGCTTTTAGAGGTTCATTCGTCTTTCTCAGGAATAAAGAACAAGAGAAGGTGCGCAGTATTCGTGCAACTCTGTATTGTAATGTGAGATCTATAATCCGACAGGTTTTCAGAGCTGTCACGGAAGTTGGTGCTGCGTTTCCAAAGCTCAAGACAGTCCCCGACATTTCCCTCACCCACAGCAAAGCAACAGTGAGCTTACCCTACGCAATTCTATGCAAGTTATTTTCTTGTTATTTTCACTTTGGCATGGTAGCTACTATAGTCTAGCTCGTACTATAGAGTCTAGTCGACTGTGTAGTAAGTTACTAATCTGGCAGTGTATTGTGTTGTGTATTACATCAGCAACGATTAACCACCTTGCAGCATGTGACACACAGAGAGCTTGTGAGTGTGACTGTATTTCCCTCATCCCTCCCCTCAATAGAGCCATCATCTACCGAATGCCTCTGAAGGATTCACAGAGGAAGCAGCAGGTCTCCTGAATGGGGAGAATGAAGCTGGGAGAGAAGTGGGGAATGATGAAGCTCATAATGAAGGGAGTATTCTGAAACCTCAGTTATTCACTACAAGTGACTTAGCAGATGTACTACTGGAGCACAATAAGCTGTTGGGCAGACTTCGACAGTACACTATCTCCAGCAGTAACACCTCAATACCTACCTCCAGGTAGTTTAAAAGCTGCACAACTAACATCTCCTTCTCACCTTAACAATTGACAGCCTAAGGACATAGGAGGAAGGACAGGCCAAGCAATGATTCTGAATGCATTCCCTATAGCTGGAGAGTGCAATGCTTATTAAGCCCTCAGAATGGGGTTGCCTTATAAGTTTGTGATAAGTGTACATAACTCTTATTTAAGCGGGGTAATATTGGCTCCAATGGCCAATTTCTGTTTTTGGACATACTGTTGATGGTTGGTGGGTGATCCCGTTGAGTAAACTCTGAATGTCCCACTCAAGATAATTTTATTGTTGTTGTTGTTGTTAAACAGCTCTCCAAACATCGGAGAGCATGATCTGACAGGAGCCGGTGTGGTTGGCTTTAGGGAACAACAAAACATGAACGTAAGGAGTGTATTTTGTGCAGGATATCGATTACTTTCCTCCATTTACAGGATTTTGCCGTTCATGTCAGTTGGTCAAATGGAAGTAGCTTTGAAATCTACCGAAATTACCTCGATTTCTTCACACTGCAGGTGTGTACAGCAAAGAGTCGAAGAACAGATTTTGACTACTAATGTGTTTTTGTTGTTCTCTACAATGTATAGGCAAGATTAAGGGAATTAGGGGTACAAAAAACAAGAACTCCGGAACTTCCATGTACGTTTACAATAAGCAAATTAATATTTTTCACTTTGCTCTCTGCTTTATGTAATAGTATCGGATCATCTTCTGGCAGTGTTGGGTCAACTCAGCTCTACTGAGTCACTGTACCATCGATACAAGTTGGTCGATTCATTTTGCAAAGTGAGACTTCACACGATACAGTAGGTCCAACCACAATCCAGTCCTTTTTACCATCGGCTATTATTTCACAAGCACTGGTGTAAGTATGTTATTAAGTGTGTGATCTGACACAGTGCAATGAAGTTTAAAAGTGTCTCAGGTGCCTGTAGAAATAACTATTTCCCCCTTTTGTGTAGGCATTGCTGGCAGGTGTAAAGGGAAAGGAAGTTGGAGATGTTGGCAGGACTTCTGTACTGATCTTCTTTGTTCCCCGTCTCCGAGACATACAAATAGAAACGTTAGCAGCTTTATTGCAACCCTTTCGTTTTCATTACACAATATTTATACACACACACACAACAGTACCAGGCTGGACAGTAGCTACAGTTTTGAAGCAGAAGGTAAGCAAAACCTGTCGGGGAAAGTCTTACCTTTGCTGCTGATAAACAACCTCTCATAGTTGTTTGTTTCTTAAAGTTTGTTTCTGTATGATAATAGGAGAGAGTGACTTGGACAGTGAAGACTGCCTTGGCTTCCTGTCTTCAGTTGCTCTTGCTCACGACCAGAAGTGGTACAACACACACAGCGGTAGGTTTCACTTTTCACGAGGTAACTAGTAAACTCCTGAGGAATAGTAATCTTTACCCATGAGGCGTGTGATATACTATCGAGCTTCCTTTCTAACAATATGGTTTATCCGTGCATTATGCTGCCAAGGACATCTGTGTAGCATCTGAAGTAGTTTTTATAGTATGTTTTTTCTGTGTATTTCCATAAGGAAATGTAATAAGCAATATATATATATATATTATATACATGAGCAATAGTAGTATATATAAATTATTATAATTATATTATGTTGACTGTTACATCTGTGTATAGCAGACCGGTTGGATGCTCCGGAAACGGACCAACCAGAGAAGCCGAGAGCGAGAAAGGCAGACCTCAGATTCACAAAGCCGTCCCTCGCACATCCTGTCCTCACCCACATGCACTCTGCACCCACGACACACCCAGTAGCCGTACCCCATCGCGATCAAACACCGAAACTCCCCATTCTGAAGACCTCCTCTTCTCTCGACAGTGAACCCACTACGGTCCGCGTCGGGAGCGACGGCGGGGAAGTGTGGCCGGCTGATTTCAGACATCGTTCCTCAAATATTCTCAGTGGAGGAGAGGGAGCTCTCACTAGAGTCAAAGCCCTCTGTGTGAAGAGTGGCAACATGGACTGGGGGGTAAGTTCCACCACAGATATATGAGAGCCTCCATCTATATTGCTCTCCGTGCCAGTGCTTATAATGATCCATGGTTATATTGTCAGGATGTGTGTTAGATTAATAATGGGGTACACAAGGCTAGTCTGTCGACCCATTCAAGTAATAGTGGGACTGTCTGAAAATAATACTCGGGCCATAGACTACGCACCTAGAGCAATGGACGGAGCCATACATGCTGGTGTCAGGAAACGTTGCTCGATGAATGACATTTACAGGTACGGGAGACCTCAGCTGGCCACGCGAACCAGAAAAATAGCGCGGAAGATGGAAGAGAACAGAACACTAGCACAGATGGCGGAGAAGAACTTTCGATGTCAAACAGTTTGATTTATCCTCATTGGAGCCTCAACTTGATTTCAACTCAGAATTTTTTATCCGTTTTTGCACTATTGCTGCAGATATCAAATCAAAATTTTCCCACACAGTAGTACACACGGTGGCATACAACGTGTAAGAAAAATTCACAAGAGTTCAAAAAACTAAGTAAGTCTAAAATCTGCTACTATTGTTCCCACTGTCCACCAGACTGCAGCTAAGCTATCTGTGTATTATAGCCATGTAGGAACTCAGGAGGTGGAAGGATTGGCAGGGGGCGGGGCCTCGAGAGCTCCGATAAGCCCGTGGGCGGTGTTGAAGAGGTTAATGGGACTTGATCCGTCTGTTATCAGAGTGGACTTGAGCCCCAGACTCTTTAGCAGCTTCACCTGTGAAAGAACGGCAACCCTGAGTGAAAACACAGCTTCCCGAAGATATTGCGCGAAAGTATACATAATGTGAGGGGGCATGGGAAAAGGGACCTATATGGCTGGAATGTGAAAATGTTAACCACAAAAACTTAATTTTCACATTCCAGCCATATAGGTCCCTTTTCCCATGCCCCCTCACATACATTTTGGACCCTTACTCAGTAGTTGGTTGCTAAATCACTAACATTTTCACTGAGCATAATGATCTTTATACACTTTGGACCTTTGTACATGGTGCTACGTCTAACTATCTGGGCTAAATAGACCACCACATGATCAGCACATTCGTGGGTAAGTATAGTTTTCCGTGTGATCAGGCGGACAATGTACAACAGTTCTCAATAGCTATTGTATGTACGTACGTCAGGCAAGAGTGAAGTAGGGTAGTTGTAGAGGAAGGTTGAGGTGTATGTATACTCGTGTACTGTTAAATACCTGCATCTCAGGGCCGGCAGTGGCAATAGCCTGAATGGTCTGCGAGCCAATGGCATCGACCATGTCCTTGAATTTATGTGTCTCGATGGTCGCCATGTCCCTGGCCTTGGCAATCTCGAGGTCGTTCTGCTCCCTTACAAACTTTGTCTCTGCCTCCCGCGCACCCGACAACCTCTCCAGCTCTGATTCCTGTGAGAGTAATATTATACAACAATTAGTGGTAGTAGTCGCACGAATAAGGCTGGGGTCACAATACACATCGCATTGCCCTGTCGCGCCTTGCAGCTTTGCTGCACCGAGAGGATAGTTTCTAATCTCCGCAGCACAACGTGATGCAGCACAGTGCGATGGGGCGATGCAACATACCCAGCCTAAACTCTTATCATAATACTGATATAGCCCATGCAAATTTCAACGTCTCTAAGTTGGAACTGATTCCGAGGTTTCACTGTACCTACCGCCTCAATCTTGCTGGCTTGGGCCTTCAGTTTGGCCTGTTCTACTGCAGCCTGTCCCTCGATCTTGGCAGCCTCTGCTCGTGACTGGGCCTCAGCCTTGGCCTGTCCCGTCGACTCAACTGCCGCACTGTTGGCCTGCAGCTCCAGGAGCTCCTTGCGTGCTCTTTCTGCCTCAGCCTCGTCCGTGATCTTCTGTCGCTCCAGAGCTCCCTTGGCCTTCTGCTCCAGCCTCTCTGCCTCGTGTCTGGAATGTATGGAGTAGCATATTATTCACATGTATAGCTACAGTCTCTCTCCCTCCATAGTATCATCTACATGTGTAGCTACACATCTCTCTTTCCTTCTCTATTGTAGTGGGTGTCAGTTTTTGTGTTCCAAGGATGAAGATGGGTTTTCTTTTCCCTAGGTTTTGTTCTTACACGTGTTTTTTCAGAATTCAAAGACTGGTAGTTTACACGTACATAGGTAGTGTGCACTTATTATTCGTAAATTGTGTGACGGTTGGACGTAATACAGTACATACACACATACACAACTGTATACTTTGAACAAACTTTTGAATACACACACACACACACACACACACACGCGCGCCGCGCACACCTGGCAGTGGCCTCCTGGGAGTTGGTTGTGATCTCAATGGCCAATTGCACTGACTTCTGCAGAGCATCCCTAGTCCTCTGATCGACTGGCTCTGCCGACTGGATGTCGATGCTGGTTATCACGAGGCAGTTGGCAGGGAAGGCGAAGCGATCGCGGACCTTTCCCTTATCGTCTATACCAAAAACAGAGGCACGAATGATCTTTGCCGAGTTCTGTGCGGAGGGTAGGAGGAGAGAGAATTAGAGAGTTAGCCAGCAGATATATATATATACAGACTTATTCATGAGTCAAACCTCCGAAAAAGGACTCTTCCAATTAAGGACACCTATCCATAAGGCACACCAGGTCATGCCTTATTATTGACTACACACACACACACACACACACACACACACACACACTCCACTTCCTATATTATACCTTGTGAAAGTCGTCAAACTGGACCCCAGCCACAGCTCCTCTGATCCTAGAGGCAATGGCTTTGCAGGCGTCACCGACAAAGTCTGGCACCGAGAAAATCTTGGACGCCTCCTTCTCGCTCCCCTTGTCTGCCACCTCAAAATGCCTGGAAATGAAAAGTGAAAAGCAATGCTCTAACGCTCTAGAGCTATGGTTATTAATTCTAGGGCCATGTTGTGCTGAGGTCGAGTGTATGGACATAGCCAAGCACACATAGTTGGATTCAAAGCGGTATCTCCCTCCACTCACCAGTTGTAGGACAGTTGCAGAGAGAGTCTGGCGTGGTCCGAGGTCTCAATGGTGATGATGTCGGTACAGAAGTCGGGCCCCAAGAGGAGGCAGAGGGCCTTGATGACATTGGGCCTCTTGGGTTTCCCGCCGGAGAGAGACAGCTGAGTGAACTGCTCGTCCGGCTCCAGCATGACGAGGTCGGGCCCGAACATGACACGTGCCGTCTTCTGTTTGTAGTCGTAGATCTGCACGGCGGCGTTGTGCGGGACTCGGAAGGTGATGACCCTCGTTTTGTCTCTCTTTGTAGAGACTACTGCCCGAGCTGTGTTGTGGGGACAGTCAAGTGGTAGAGTAAGGAACTAAGGTTGCTAGTGGTTACAGTTAGCCGTGTACGTCAACAGTGCAGCCCTTCGTATCTGGACACCAAAGTATTCATTATTAGAGAGGGGCCCTTATTCAGAAATTCATGCAAAAAATTAACTGTTCTTTGGGAAAAAGGTGTCCCCCTTATTGGAGAGTTGTCCTCATTTCAGGAGTGCCCTTTGAAAAGGGTTTCAAACTGTCAGTCAAAGGTTTCTTCTCCCTCCCTTCCCCCTCCCTCTCGCTCACATCTATCGGAGCGGTCAGCGAGGGGGTCTTTGGCCTGAGAGAGGAGATCTTCAACGGCCGGTGGAAGATGCTTCTCCCACAGTTCCTCGTCCTGGGTCAGCATGTACGTCGAACCACACACAGACCTCACCTGTCACGTAGAGAATGAGTGACTTTAGCAACTTGCACCCAGAGCCTCACAAATAGTTAAGATTTGCTTGTGTCTGTCTGTCTTACCATATTGAGTAACAAACTCCCCACTTCAGGCACATGTAGTATACAGAACATGTACGACAGTGAAACCTCTGAAAAGGACCCTCTGATAAAGGATAGTTATACACTTGGCCTGCCTCTACTTGATTACTTCCGAGGGTAATGATGTCGTTCCAAAACTTCACATCTCACAAAAGTTTGATGTACCTTTCCAGTCTTGATGTCCCTGGCGTATATTCCTTCGTTTTCGTCGAGAGGAATGGCCTTTTGCTTGGTGACCACCTCAACCTCTACCGAGGGGACGTACTCCTGGGGCCCTCTGATCATCCAGCGATCGCCCGGCTGGCGAGACGCTCCCTGGAAAGAAGGAGAGAGAGATAATAGTTTATCCAATGAGAGAGGAAGAGAAGGGAGATATAACTGTGCAGAGCCAGGGCCTGGCAGGGCTGATTATGAATGCAAAGCATGGCTCGAATTGCAGCTGTTAGCAATATAGCAACCCACTTCTGAGAGAAAACAGGAGTGCGAAATTTCGTGGATTTACAAATATGTAAAGCATTGAGGGCACCAATAGTTATAGAAAACTGCGCAATTGAGATGAGTAGGTGGACTCGCTTGGTGCAGGAAGTGGAGCATGTGCCTGGAATGCAGGCAATTAACTATTGTTCCCTCTGTGCCTAGCTCACAGTGTCAGGGTCGGTATGCTCCTCAATGGCCTTCATAATGAGCCCCTCATCCTCCCCTAGAACATAGACATTCTGAATTCCCTTCTCCAGTCTCTCGCCGGGCTCCAGGAAGAACGACTTCTCTCCCTTCACCAGCTTCCTCTGGCCCAGCTGGGGTTTCCCGTCGCTGCCTACAGGGTCCAGGATGACGCAATACTGCCGGTTGGTCAGTGTGGTGATGTTGGTCACACCTACTACCTGTATGGGGAGGAGGGTACAGTGTAACATGGTTGGGAGGAGGGTACAGTGTAACATGGTGGGGAGGAGGGTACAGTGTAACATGGTGGGGAGGAGGGTACAGTGTAACATGGTTGGGAGGAGGGCACATAAGAATGGTGACAAAGGGGATGAAAGAAGAAAGAAGAGAGAGAAGTAGCCACCTCTTCGTAGACATCAGGAATGTGTGCCTCAGTGTCCTCCATCTTGATGAGCCATTCCTCTCCGTTCCTGTGGGTGACTCCATTGCGGTCGGTGAAGGTCCGCGTGGCTCTCATGTGCAGGGCAACCTACACCACACAAGCATGCCTATACATTCAGCACCACATACCATCATGCCTATATATACATTCAGCACCACATCACGAAAAAAAACAACTCGCTCTGCTAAGATTTTGTTGAGCAGTATGAGCAATTTGCACCACACTCCAACTGTTGCAGTAAAGAAACACTGAGGGAACTCTGCCCAGTTCAATGTCTCCAACTAAACTTCAGAACTTTAGCATAGCTGGCCTGACTTATATACGTATCAAACACAGTGGATCACTTACTAAGTGACTGACTGACCTTCTCAGTGAGGACATAGGCATCCACCAGCTCCACCACCTCCTCATAGGCTCCAGGAAGGTAGGCCCCAATCTTCTTGACCAGCCACTCTTCTCCCGTCACTCTGGGGTTCCCGTCTCGATCCTGACAAGGAGAAGTGGAACAGGAGGAGGAGGAGAGAGAGGGGCAGAGATAGCAAGTGGAATAAGGACAGAAAGGGTTATAAGGCAGTTGAAAACGGAAAACGAGGAGAGTTGAAAAATTCATCATTAACCGGCAGGGAATATTTGAGAAGGGAAATACTGGAAGAGAGAGGAAAGAGGTATATAGCTGTTCGTGAAGTGTACCAGAGTCTCCTTGCGGGCCCTCAGTTTAATGGCCTGGTTTGGTTTGATGACTGTGGCCCTGATCGTCTCCTCGACAACCACCTCCTTGTATGGAATGTAGGTCCCTACAGAGTGGGGAAACCCTGCTAATAAACACACCCCGAAATAAGGACACTTCACAAACCAGCACACTTTCTATATTGGTTTCACACTACACATAATTATTGTACAGAGGATATGCAGAAACATTATATGTAAATAGTAGATACAGTGATGTAAGAACGGGGCATTCTAAAAATAGTCACAGCAGCATGAGTTGGCATGGTAAAATTTGGGGAAGTCTTCTAACAATGACACAGCAGCGGCTGAAGGGAAGCTGGTATTTTAATTATACCCACACCAAAATGCATGAAAATGATGTGGTCTGTAAACGCAGGAAGTAAAGCCACAGTGAGCTAGCTTGTCACAACTATAGAGCTCCCAGCTTGTGAAGCTAGCCTGTCACAACTATAGAACTCCCAGCTTGTTGATTTCACACACACTTGCATTGCCCGATACCCTCTAATTCATGCTACATCACACTGTGTCAGGTCACAGGCTCCGGCAACATAATAGTCCTCCACCAGAGAGTGGGTGAGAGCTAACCTGGGCCCTCAAACAGCCACTCGTCCCCAGCTGTCCTCTTGGACCCTCCTTCCTCCACAAAGTCGAGGACGGCTCGCAGGCGCAGTGCAGTGTTGGCCGGGACCACCTTCAGCTGGGTGACTATCTGCTTCAGGACCTCTCCCGGGAAGAGAGGAAACGGTCCTGTGCCACCCGTATCTCCTGATCTGCGTGGCGCAGCTTTATCTGGAGAGGGAGAAGTGTATCTATTATCATATAGATGTACAATAGATCCATGTGATCGCCAATGTACAGGGAGGCGCTTGAGGTTGAGAATGTATACACAAACTCGCTGTGTTAATGTTCAGAGATGGAGCGATTCCCGTCTGCCAATCGAAATCTTTCACATACGCTCAAGTTATCGTTTTCACACATTATCTCCGTTTTTAAAATCTTTTCACATATGGACCAGCGTGTACATTATTCACACCGTGGTGCACCTAGAACTGAACGCTTCTTCATGCATGACGGAACGGAGGGCTATTAGCCTATTCAGACAGCCCTGACCCATACACAGCAGGAACACGTACCTCCATGTGACGCTCTACATCCACCATTAACCTACAGCTCAGGTCCTACTGTACAATGGCTCAATGAGCAGACCTCGTCGCCAGTGAATGGGGGTGAATCTTACCTGTCCGTGTGTATCGAACAATCGCGTTCGCCGTCCTTGTCTTCATGGCCGGTTCCTCCACCACGCAGTCGTTGCCTCGGGGAACCACATATCATCTTCTCTGGTCGCAACTATCACCTGCGAGATGGGGAACAACACACACTCAGAAAATGTATACTACACTGCATACCTGAATAGTCCATCTTAGTTTGGCAAAATTACAGAGTGTTTTCAGTTTTGAATGTGGTCGCGATAGCATTATGTGGCAGCATAGATGTAACAATAGGCACCGTCCCCATTTCATAAAACTCCGCGGAAGTTATGTGAAAGTGATTAGTTTATGACAAACAGGTTTTCAATTTCGTGATAATGCGCTCGGCGTGACTTGCCAGGATTTTCAGCAGGTACGACAACTTGAAAAGCCATAAAATGCGACAGCACAGCAGAGTATTGCGAACCAGCGCTTTAAGTGAGCAAAATAATGTACGTACAGATCAGAGCTAGTAGGCATGTACATATGGTTATGGCATGCCTCGTTGCATATCTTGGCATGAGCAATATACACACACAATGATAGGAACTCATCAGTGAGTGATGACCTTTGCTAACTGCCCTTACAGAGCTATCCGAACCCTCGTCATGGGTAATGCCCAACAAAACCAGATTCATCCTCCAGACGCAACACAGCAGCTCATGTATCAACTTTACCCTCTACAGAGTGGGAGGGCTCGTGTGCAGAGGTCTGTGAATGCTATTACTGCTCCACAGTGTATGGCGTGCATATGGGATGCAGTATAATCCTGAAAATGTGTGGTTCTGTACTGGGGAATGTGGTTTAGCATTACTCGCAGTCACTAAAGGGAACGTGTATATATTTACCCACAATATTACAAACAAATGACGCTCAATGTAACGGAAGGCCTGGGAACATACACCTGCACTCTCTTTCCCTCTCTCTCAGCTACATGTTCAACTATCTCGATCTCGCTTGTTCAGATGTAGCTATATTATACCTTCTCGTTGTCTTGTCTGATGAAGGTGTGTGGTCCCACCACCAACTTGGTCACGTTGCTGTTCTGGTCCAGGACATGTATGTAGTAGTAGGGAGGGATGCGGTAGATGCTCTTCCCCTCGTCTTTCTTTGATCTGTCCATGCTGGCTGAGTTCTCCACTTGCTAGCCCACAGAGTCACAGAAAGAGAGAGAGAGAGAGGAAGAAAGAGAGAAAGAAGAAAGGGGAGGAGGTCAGGCATATTTCGGAGGTGTTCTGCCTGGCGTTGCACGGTTGAATGACTCAGAGCATAGCTCATCGTGTGGGGAGGAGATACTATGTGCTCCCGTCGTGCAGGATTAGGGGGCGAATTTTACGGCATGCGGGAGGTATTCTCGCTAGCCAGACTCTCTCGGGGGAGTCTGGCTAGCGAGACTATGCGTTCGCGTGCCTGCACAACGCGATTTCCTGATTTCGCGGGTGGTTGTAGCTAGCAACGTGTAGGATGGGAAAAACAGATGTTGCAAGTTCTCACCAACAACAGAAGATATTTCTCAAGTCCAGGAGTTGAAACCAAGAGTTCTCCACTGCAGATTACTGCCCGACAGTACAGACGAGTAGGGATGACACAGCAACGTAACGGCGGGCGGTCGGGCGGTCGGTCGGTCGGTCGGTCGGTCGCGCGGTCGGTAGCAGACTTCGTGTACGCGCTTGCGCATAAACCGCCCCTGATACGCCCTCCTTGTACTTCCGGTGGGCGTGGATACAAGCGACAAGGGGGCGGGGACAGATTATGGGGCGGGGCCAGGTAAGCTGAAACCCACGTGTCGTCGTATGCACAATGCTGGGTCGATGGCAGCAGGCCCTGAGACGTCGTCTGGGGTGCAGAGAGAGGCCAACCTGCTCGTGACCCTTCTCGACCTCTCCGACTCCTTCTCGCGCAGCCTCCAGCTGGAGAACCCCGCGCAGCAGGTGGATAAAGTGCCCAAATGTCGTCACACACGCAGTGTGTCTGTGCTTTTCGTGTGTGCAGCTGAGCGTGGCCCAGTGTCTGGATAACGTGACCACCTTTCTCAACTCCTACCTACTTCTGCAGCAGACAAACAGCGTCGGAGTCTGCCTGTGTCATCAGGGAGGGAGGTGAGACCAAAAGGCTGCCTCATTAGCTGTGTTGTGTGTGTGTTTGCTGCAGTCGGATGGTGTACCCAGTGGCAGGGAGAGAGGAGGCCGGGCTCCAAGAGACAGAGGAGACCACAAGTGGAAAGTACGAGCCTCTGGTCCACATGAATCGAGTCCTGACTGAAGAGATTCGCAAGACTGTGACCGAAACTGCTAGTGAGCCTTTGGACTTTGCCATGCATTTTCTTATGTAGTGTGCCTGACACTTGCTGGGTAGATATATAGTTGCTTTCAGGCAGATCTTGTTTGTCGATTAGTTTATTTTGTCTAAATTTCTTGCAGGTCACCCTGTTCACAGTACTTCAGCGCTATCGGGAGCACTTAGTAAATGTCTCTGCTGTATCCCCACCACACTCAATGCAGACGTTGATAAAGTTCCATCGTACAGAGAGTTTACTGTTATAGTTTGACCCCGTCAGGGAGGAAAAATATATATATCTGTTTAGTGATTCAGACTAATAATCTATGAGGAAAAATATATATCTGTGCAAGAAATAGAACCTAGGTAGTGATTCAGACTTAATTTTTGGCGAAGACATCCAGAGGCGTTGTAGGGAGGCACCACTAGGAACCAAAGTCAACTCACGCATACTAGTAAGTTACTTTGAATGTAGCAATTGTCTATCAAATGTGTGGAGCCTTTCTGCAGGTAATAATGTCATCGCAAGACACCGCGTCACAGTATGTACCTGTAATGAACTGCATCTTTGCTGCCCAAAACATGTTGGTCGCCCACCTATACGTATTGGACTGCATCGGTAAATTCTGTGTCTTTTTCGCACACAGAAATAGTGATCGACTCGTGCGTCTTATGGCAAGACTCAGGATTTCTACAGCAAGTATATAATTATAGAGAACTCCTCCCATTACATAGGTTTTCATTGTCTCTCTATTTTTCCAGGCTTCAGATATCACAGGTGTATTTATATAAAAACTCCAGAGCCTGCAGGCTTACTGCAGTTTCTGATAGTAAGTTTTTCTCCGTAAGAGGGGATAATATCCAAAATGGCTACATTAGAGTAGCTATAATATGAATGCTGTGGCATAGCCTCACCGTAATGTGAGTGAATTTCTGTTTGATTGTAGTGGACGTTTCTACCGGATGAGACCAGCAGAGATAAACTCATGCTGCCATCAGCGGTAAAGGTGGACTACCATGCCTCTTGTTTCTGCCACCATCGACTGGTGGACGTCGGCCATGTCTGCTCTGTCTGTCTCTCTAGTGGGTGTGCCCTTCAATTTACCTGCCATTTTCTATTCGTGTCACATAATTATACTTACCTGTATAATTGAATGTTGATTGCAGTTTTCTGTCAATTCACTCCGATCTGCTCCATGTGCCAGTAAGTATAGAGAAGTAGTGTGGTGCTGATCACTTTACTTTGTCTTTCTGCAGAGCACACTTCAAGCTGCCCAACTTGCCTCTGGTCAAGGCTGGAAAGTCGAAGAAGAAAAAGAACGCCAAGTCAGAGACCACGGCCAAGGCATAGCAAATTTCCAGTGTTTATATGTCCTGTCTAAATGCATGATCACTACTGTCTTTCGTTATAATCAGCAGGTTATGTCAATTTCTTTTCAATAATGATAATACAAAGCCCGGTAATGAAAAACACAAAAAATTGGAAGTGAAACACAGTCTTGTGAATATTACTTATGTATAAGCGTCTCAAGCAGCCGCATGACACGATTCAACAAGGTCAAATAGTCTGGAGGTCAAGCTTGGAATCACTGCCAACGGAGAGAGAAGGGAGACAGCCATCATTTCCAGCTCTGAAACTGTCATGCTCTGAGAAGTTGGCTACAGCAGACAATCATTAAACAGCAGAGTCAATACTAACAGGGACTAAGCGGTGCAGTAGACTCTCGGTATTGAGGCGGAAATGGAACGGCCGAAATCGGGACAAACCTGTCACTGGATTGATGAGCGAACATGTGGCGGCGGTCAGTAGCGCTAGGGGCATGGGGTTCAGAATATGGCTATCGGGTTCCAGTTGGATTGGGTGGTTCCCCCACCACAATTGGCCCCTGATTGGTCCCCCTGGTTGGCCAGGTCATGTGACTGGAACCAAGTCGACATCAGCGCCAGTGCTGATCCACCTGATGCGATGATGTCATGCCAGGAGTAATCTTGCAGCAGGTGATGAAACTGACAAAGAGATCAAACTATAGACACAAAGAAAGTGACTCAAAATGGTACAAGGACGAAGGCTCTGAGCTCACTCACTGTCACCATGGGACTCGAGCAAAGAGATCCCCAGTATCCGCTTCTGCTGCAGAGAGTGAAAGGTCCTGCTGACCGCGATATCCGAGGATGTCCTCTCTGACAACTTGAGTGAGCTGCCGTTACTACTATTGGCTGAGGTGGAGCGTGGAGGTGGTGTGGTGTGACTGCTGCTGGACAGCTGAATCATCCAGAGTTCTGTTTCATCACATCTGTTTCTGTCTGAGGCCAGGTATTTCCTGCTGGAGCTCTCATTCTGTAATGCGCACACGTGAAACATCATATTATCCTCACACATGCGAAAGTGTACCTTTCGACATGCTTGCCAAGTACTACAGAACGTACATACTTGGCGTCAAGTTCTGCACTCTCTCTGCCAAGTTGCCTCAACATAGTTTTCCTACGGTGCTCTGGCGTTCTGAGCTGCTATGCCTGTTCATCAGTTTATCTGTGTCCACCAAAGAGAACACGCAAAGTGTGATTTACCGGAGCCGGAGACTATGACAACACACCTTTTCTCCCTCTCTCTGACTCATGCGTCAGCTCCTCACTCTCTCCCCTCTTCCTCTTCCTCCCGCTGTAGCGTGGAAACCTGTGTGATTTGTTCGAGCGAGGGACAGAGGAGGGCTCCCCGATGCCGCTCCTCAGCGGTCTGAACAGCACTGTCCGGAGAGCCAGCTTGCTGCGGCGGTAGATCGTGAGGTCTCGGCTGAACCACCGCACACGGTGTTTTCCTCGCAGCGCCGTTCTTGGCCAGGAGCCGTAGACAAAGTAGGAGTAGTTCAGGAGTTAGCTTCGTCAGCGCAGCCGCAGCGGCGACACCGGCCTTGGATTTGTACATTTCAGCTTGATCCTCCATGATTCGACCACAGGGTGAGGTTTTTCACAGAGGGTTTTCATTGTTTTTTGTTAGCTACTTTCTTCTATGCTATGCCTCCATTTCAGGACATCTGCCTCCGAGGACGGCTAGGGAGCCACCGATCTTCCAGCCTTTTGTAGTCTTCTTTGTTTTGCTGCTCGGTCGCGGTCGGTCCGGGGATGACGAAACTTGCATGATGCAAACGTGCTGATTTGTCACAATCTGATTGGTGGAGCGAGTCATGTGCCTGCTAGAGAATTTGGCGCGAGTTTGGTGCGAAAGCACATGCGCGCGCATCGCAAAAAGCATGCTAGAGCTAGAGAGAGTGGCGGAGAGATGGATATAACCGCTCTTGCTGAGACTTTCACTACCTTTCTTCTCGAGTGCACATCAAAGAGCAGGTCCCAAAAAGGGTCTTTCGACTACGAGCTGAAAATTGGCGAGAGAAACGTGGCTATTTCTGCCACCCTCCTACCTCCACTGTTCGTCCCCATTCTCGAGATAACTGGTCCCCTCCCCTGCCCCACTGTGGTGCTGGGATCTCCACACCACCAACAAGATAGGGAGAAGGAAGAAGATGAGTCCCCGGAACTGAGGCCAATTCTTGACCAGTTTTCTAATTCATTTCTCGTTGAGGACTCCCGTCGCGAAAGGAAAGAGGGAAGAAAAGAGGTTGGACGAAATAAACAGGATCCTGTTCAAGTTTCAGAGAAAAGAGCGATTTTTCTTGGTTCGAAGCTGTTCCGAAAACGGGTGTACCTAAAACAAGAAATCCCGTTCCACCCAGAAGAGTCACAGTCTGTTGTCAGACAAGCTAATCTCGGTGGACTCGCTCCACTTTCACTCGACCTTGCTCGAGCTTTTGCCTCCTATTACCTCGTTGGGAGTAGATTGCAGGAATCGGGGACCTTACCGGCCCTTTGGGTACCTTGTACACACACCGAAGGAGCTGTCCAGGAAGATATTGTGGGGCTAGGATGCACACATGAGCCTGAAAGGAGGAGGGTTTACTGTGTGCGAGAGAGAGGGGCGGGAGAGGCTGGAGCAAAGAGGGACGGCATGAAAATTACACCGGGCGACTTACAAGGAAATGCGTTTGCCAGGTATGCCATCACGTCTTTTGAGATTTGCTCAACTGGTTGCGAGGCAGGGATGATGGTGGAATTTTCTTGGGACAACCCGGAAACCTTTCTCTCTCCACCACCCGTGTTTGGCACGGAGGGTGTGCTCCATATTGCGGTGGAGCCTGGGAATCTTCAGGCCACTATCTCGACGTTTTCAGAGCTGCAGACTCTTGTCGGGGTGTGTGAGGCGGTGTGCGATGGGAGGGAATGGTGGGGCGATTTCCCAGAGGAAGAAGGGGAGGAGGTGCTTACGAAACGAGAGGAACCTTTGCTCATTAACAGAGTGGATGATTTCCTGGAGGCGATTGACTCTCCGCTGTCACACACGCTGCAAGTCAACGTTGTCTCGCCATCCCTCGAGAACACCGTTTTCCAGCAGAGGGAAAATCTCGACTTCACAGAAAACCTCTGGCTTTTTCTAAAAGATGTTCGGAGCCCGGAAGATCTAGAAGCCACCCTGGGAGCAATCTTCAAGGCGTTTTTACTTGGAAGGGTGCGCAATGTGACATTTCGCGAGACTAGCAGATCCCCCTTGGCCAAACTCTTGCGCGAGCTCCTAAGCTGCAATTCAGACGCCGAGCGGCAGGTACTTGCTCCGAAGTTCCAACTCCTTCTCTTACCCAGTAGGTTGCTGCAAACCCTGGCCCAGATTGGGGTTGATAAGTTGAGGCTGGATCTCAGGGTGTTCCTGATTGCAGCCAAGGTGACGAGCGAGGCTGAGATTGCCAGCTTTCTCGGCGACGGTGAAAATCTTCTGCACCAGTGTCATTCCCTCTGCAACCTTTTCCACGTTGTGGAACTTGTGGGTACGGCCATAAACTACCATTGTCTCCCACCACCCTCTCTCATGGCACTCGCAAAATCAGCGATGGATTTCTATCGTCGGAGACTCCCTTTCGTTGGGTTTGAAGCCACACCGTTGTTTTCGGTCGCCCTGCCGCAAAGTTCGACTGTTCTCAGACCTGTCATTGACATGTGTGTCGGGAGTGGGACTCTGGGGACTGTGGAGCGTTACGTCCAAGGCTGGAGACAGAATGATCATGATGAGAGCTGGTGGTATAGCTGGAGGGAATCAGAAACGTCATGTGTATCAAGTCACTTGTAATGAGGTGTGATTAGTAATCAACCCATTTTATGCGCGTGCGCGAGCTAATTGGTTTTCTTGCGCACACTGCGTTAATGTAGAATTTCCTGTAATCGTCGCGTCTCCTGTCTGCGCGTAGTGCGTGTTGCTTGCTCGTGCGTTGAAGAGAGTTTATGTTAGGTGTTAGAAGATGGCCACTGAAGGACTGCCGCCGGACAGAGTCCCGCAAGAGCTGCGCAGGCAGACGCTCTCTCAACTGTGAGTACACTTTAATTGATGCCCACCGTTTGCGAAGTTTCAATCTAGCGCGCGGCTTTGCGAAGCATCATGCTTGGTAATGGAATTTAGGTACCAACTTGTGTTGCTCTCGACTGGCGGGAAATGTTTTCACTGCCCCATAAACACCTGATTCCTTTTTAGTGACGATAAAACTAAACCGCCAATATTCGCTCAGATAAGGGAATTGATAGAGCCTTTCTCTGTATAATGGCCTGAAAAACTGTTGCAGGGGGACTAGTGTTCAAATAAGTGTGAGGACAACAACATGGGGCGGGTCGATCGGGGGTGTGTACGAGTTTTGTGGCCGTCGCGCGCGCCGCGTGGGTGTGTAGTTACACTCTGCGCATGCGCACAAACAGTGCAAGGGCTTAAAAAGTTCACCGCTAATTGATCGGTCGCGCGATTAGTCTTTGCACGAGCGAGAGTCTCTGTGCTGTCTGTCACTCTGCAGGGAGGAGGCGATCCGGAACTACCCCGGTACCCCCGGATCCACGCCGGCGAGCCTACAGAACCCCACGGACGTGGAGAATAATCTCTTCGACCAGTCGAGAAACTCGGTAATGAGCCGTTCTCTCTCCGGCGCAGCTAACACTCTGCAGCAACATGCAGCAGCTAGCTAAGACGCGCGCGATTCTGGGTGTATAATAAAAGAGCTAGGTGTGGCGTTTGTGAATTCATAGGACTACTAAACACGGCTTATCTTGCACAGCGCGTTCCTTGTGCCTTGCTGCAGAAGCGCCCTGTCGTGCAATGTAACAGTGAGAATTTCTCAGGCTGTGAAGGCGTTTCCTGTTCGCCACGTCGTCGTGTGAATGTGCATGTGTGTGAGAGTATAACATGCTTGGTGTATAATTGGCAAGTAACCGAAATTACTGAGAGAGGAGCTCCATTGTTTTTCAGTGCACCTTCATGCATCTGCTATATATCACAGATCATAGGATAATGCTTGCTATAATTATAGTAACCAGAGAGCAGGTATGTAGGACAGTTTCTTTTGCAATCAGTCTGCAAGATTGACAGTGCAATCAGTTGCTATCAATATCTGAACTTTATTGTTCTGTACTCTGCAGACTAGTGTGGTGAATGTACTACAGACACACACACACACACACACACACACAGATGTACACAGTACGATGATCATAGGAGAGGTAGAAGGTAGCTGAATGGTTAATTATAGGTCATTGCTTGAGGGTCAGCTACATATACAATGCAGTGTTTCTCTTATTAGTGGCTAGACACCTCATTTATTCAAACACTTCACCTCTCTTATGTATATACCTCCTTTGCCGGTGCCCACACTAGTTTCTGGCGTAGTACTCTTTGGGGCACATATTACGTGCGTATGCGTTGCATATTAGCCACGTAAGTTGACCCTCGGGGGTCTTTGGACCCGTTTAAAGTAGTGCTTAGCGTGTATACATTTCTGTATAAGACATACTCTGAAGTGGCGCCCACTGTTAACGCGTGAGCCAGCAGAGTGCCATGACCTTCATACGTGTCACATGACATCACTGTTGTATACAAATTGCCATACACGCTAGGTGCTGCTGTAGCTCTCTCGCTACAAACTACCACATACTATATACTACATACTATGTTCACACGTCTAGTGTGTTTGCTGCCTGCCCCCCCCCTCAGGATGACTACACGGCCAAGCTGCAGCGAATTCTCTTTATGCTAACAAAGAGAAAGAGCCTTCAAAGTAAGTACATAAACATTAGTTTTCCCGTCCAAAGTTCCCCCAATTTTCTTTGGCCAGCCACAAAGCAGTGTTGTTAATATCTTCGCACCTCTTTGATGTGGGCTGTATAGGTTTCCTGGAGCACATAAACCTTAGTTTCCGTCCAAAGTCCCCCCAATTTTCTTTGGCCAGCCACAGAGTAGTGTTGTTGGTAGGCATTAATATCTTCGCACCTCTTTGATGTGGGCGGAGGGGGCTGTATAGGTTTCCTGGAAGGTTGCCATGGTGTTACTGTGAGATATCTGCCCAGGTGTATATGTGTACATGCAACTTCAGTGGCATGCTAAAAATTTTTTCTGAGAAATTTTTCACGGGTTGCTGCTTTCCACATTTTAGATATTCTTTTGTCTTTCTGCCTTTTTTGAAGGTGTGATAGTTTTGCACTTACGAAAAGCGGCGTAAAATGCTACCTGTTGATGTGCAATGTACTGTATGTGTTTCTGCAGAAGGAAAATGGGAAGAGAGAGAGGGAGGTTGTTTTGGCTGAGTGATACCGAAAGGTTGATTGCATTTACCTCCTTAGGCAGTGAAAAGGGTATCTTTCATGTGGGGGTACACCCTATACCTAACGAGTAAGCCTTAGACCCTGAACTGTGGCAGATGTGTGTATATAGTGCATGCTGTTGGCAGTGCGTAGCTGGTGATCTGGTGAGGCCCCTGCGGTAGTGGGTTACTATCGTCGGGTCAAAGTTCAGTTGGTTTTTCCAAGTGGTGGTGGTGTGGATGGTTGCATGGGTGGTTGGGTTTGCTGTCAGACCACATTTTGCGCTGTGCTTCCTTGCCTGCATGGGTGCACCTGCCATTTTCTCCCTCGTCTTTGCCTCTCTCTACTTTGTATTATACTTTCTCCCTCGCTCATCCTCTGCTTCTCCTATCCCCTTTCTCCTCTTCCCGTGCCCATTCACTCACTCTCCATCCTCACTCACTATCTTCGTTCCATCCTCCTCCTTCTTCTCCACCACCACCACCAACAGACCTAGCAGCTCAGAACCCGCAGCAGCAACACCAGCAGTCAAATCAATCGCTCCCTCAGTCGTCTAACCTCCAACAGCAGCAGTCTCAGTTGAGTGGCGGCGTCTCCTACTCCGTCTCGGGCTCTAACATGGCTGGAGTCAACCCTGCAGGTACTTTACATGGTATTACATAATAGTATCGGGGTCCCAGTCTTAACCCATTTTTTAAAGGAGGCATGCGGGGACGCTCTCAATAACGTGAAATCTAAATAGAGTTTTGGCTCTCTCTCAAAAAGTACTTACAAGACATGCAAAACAGTTGCACGTAATAGTTAATCTTTGTTCAAAGTTGCTATCTTCACTTGAGACCCAGAACAATAGCATAGCACTGGATAATGCTGAAAACTTGAGAGAAAAGTGCATTCTCCAACCCATAAATTTGACTGTTTGGAATAGTGTGAATATCATATTGCAGCTATGCATGTAGTATATACTGTGCTACATCAATGGTAGGTGGTCATTGAGACAAGTGTGGTGCTTGCACGCATTTCTAGGAACAGTCTCTGTTCTTCCCATGTTGCCCGATATGTTTTCCTTTTGTTGTGGATGTTCTGCCAGTATTCACTTCCTTTCAGGTCTGACTCACTTACAAACATGCTCACCCCTCCCCCTGAGCATTCCAGTCTCTTCGAAACACGTATTAGAGCATTCCACCTTCCTCTCTCTCTGTCTTCCCGTCTGCCCTCCACACTCGTTTCACTGTTTCTTCCTGCTTTCCGCTCGCTTCTCTCACACTGTCCCACTCCCTCATGGCTCTACTCCCCTATCTCCACTATGAACACTCCTCATTTCTCTCTCCCCCTTCTCCCCCTATCTCCCTCCTCTCTCCCTCTTCCCACTCCCACATTTCTCTCTCCCCCCTCTCTCCCTCTTCCCACTCCCACATTTCTCTCTCCCCCTCCTTCTATGTACAGGTATGGGTATGACTCGCCCCATGCAGCAGATGCAGCAGCCGGGCGGAGGAGGAAGCTACCAGACCTACCAGCAGGGAGGAGGGACCGCCCAGCAGATGCACCCCACCCAACACCCTCACTATTCTCCCCACATGCACCGCACAGTGGGCGGGTCAATGCAGCATGGAATGCAACCGGGAATGCACCCCACCCAACGACCAATGATGGCAGGGGTTGCTCAGGGAATGGTACACGGTGGACCATATGGACACGCCCAACACCCAATGAGTGTACACAACTACCCACAGGTGAATTCACCATCCTTATAATAAAAAACCTTGCAGCACAATAGCAATTTTTGTGAAGGAAACACAGTTGAATGAGTGCGTAATGCGCTGAACGTCCAGATATGTTTTGGGTGCAAGTTATGGGGTATATACAGCATGTCTCAACAACTTGGTAACGAGGTAGAAAGGCAAGGCAAGGCAAACAAGTGAACTACATGTACCTTTTCCCGATTGATGTCCTTTCAATGTTTGGATGCCAACAGGTGCAAGGGTTCAATGGGTCGGAATGTACAGTACGCGCGTTGTGGTTATTTGGCTTGCATTCCTAGAGACCTTTCTCGCTAACTACTTCATGTCTCTCTTTGCTCACGCACACTCTTTATTTCTTTCCCTTCCTTTTGTCTCTCCCTCCATATTTCCCCTCCCTTCCTCCTCCTTTCTCTCTCTCCAGAACGTAAACTATCAGCCACACTTCAACCCAGTGATGTCTGTAGCCAACCAGATGCACGGAATGGGGATACCGCAGCGCCAACCCTCAATCAACCCCTCTCTAATGAGACCCCAGCAGGGACCGATGGGGCGCGGAATGCCGGGGATGGCCGGGGGAGGCATGATGCAGCAGCACAGCGGGCCCGGGGCGATGGCGATGGCGATGGGGAGAGGGGGAATGGGGATGGGGGGAGGGATACCGGCGGGGATGGGGAGGGTGGGCGGAGTGTACGGAGGACCGATGGTCCAGCAGGTTCAGACTGGGTTTACGTCAGACATCAGTGGGAGTGTCCAGCCGGTGATGGCGGTCCCAAACCCCTCCTACCTCCCTGCTTCTTCCGTCGGGGGGATAAGACAGCCTGCACCTCCATATGACTCTGTCGGGGTGAGCATCATATAGAATCACATGAATGACTCTGTAGGGGTGGGCATCATATAGAATGACTCTGTAGGGGTGAGCATCATATAGAATGGAGTGCACTTTGAGAATCTACCAGACTTACTTGAAGCTGTGTAATAGAGATGGATCATAAACCATATAAAGTGAAGTCCTTTTAGATTTGTGTGCTTACCTATGGTATATGCTGTTGCGCTTTGTTTTTGCTGCAGCGACTGCTGTGTGCACCTGTGTAGCTATCCACCCCTTCGTTTATTTGTGCACACACATGCACGTGCGCACACACCCACACAGCCTCCAGCCTCCAGCAGTGCAGTCTCCAACCCCTCAGCCGCCACCTCCTCGTCCAATGCTCCCTCTCTCCCTCCCGCTTCCTCCGCTCCACCCTCCTCCTCTTCCTCCCAGCCACAGTCATCTCTCCCTCACCCCCACCCTCCTCCCTCCACCTCAGCCTCAGCTACTGCCATGAATTATCTACAGGTATAAAACATACTTCTATTACAATACATTATTTGTCATAAGTCAAGACGACAATTGGTTAGGTAACAGTGTTGTGGTGTTTAACTTTGACCCATTGAAATTAATGCAAGTTCTTGTTGTATGCATGTGCGCAAGGGGCTGTGTGGCGATGCAAACGCAGCCCGGCACAAGACTACTGCATCATAACTGAAGCTAGCAGAAGCGCACGGAAGAATGTAAGCCAGGCTGCGCAAAACTCAATCAGTGCATAGCATCATTGTATTGTTTGCTGTTGTACTACGTTCATTATCAGAACATGTTGCGAAGCTGGTTGTTCTCTGCCCTGTGTTTGTAAGTTATCATCCCATTACGAACTCACCTGTCATCTTCCAGTCGCAGCCTGTCCCATCGCCTGCCCCTCCTCCCACTCCACTCCTCCCTGCCTCCCCGGCAACCAGCATCGGAAGCCCCGCCCACTCCACGGTCACTCCGGAAGAAAACGAGGCGTACCTTCGGACGCACCACGAGCTCCAGGTCTACCTCCCGCTCCTCACTCGCATGATGAACCGCACACTGAAGAAAGAGGGTGAAGACGCCCACAAGTCAGAGCAGTATATGAAACTCAAGAGCCTCCACAGTTTATTGCAGGACGACAAGAAGAGGTGACTTTCTCCTCTCACCACTCTCTCTTCTCCTTCCGTTTTCTCTGTCCTTATATTTTTAAATTTGCTTTCTTTTTCTGAATTTCACTACTGTATGTTCATGCTACTGTCGAGCGAGGCGTTTAGAAGAACGGATATCTGGCGAAAAGAAACTTTACAATAGTCCACACCCACAGAATGCCCCCTCTAAACTTAGCATTTTGCTACATTGTCAAGTAGGCGTAAACAAACATGAATTTAAGTGTACACGAACTAACCATGACCAAAAATGCGACACACAGGGTCCCTCTCCCGACTCTCATAAAATGCAAGACGGCCCTTGAGAAGATGTTTGAGCAGCAGCAGCTGAGAGAACACCTGGACTCCACCTCTTCGCAGCCGCCTCCCTCCAACCCCCCTTCCGTCGCCCCCGCGCCCCCTGCGACCTCGTCCGCAGCGAACCACACCCTCGTCGACCCCTCAACCAAACCCCTCCCGGAGCCAAAATCTCAGTCGCTACTAGAGTTCAAAATGATTCCTTCACCGACCCCAACACTAGGGAACCTCATAGAGACATGTACTGTCCGCTCACATCCGTTCCCCGCTGACCGTCTTCCTCCCTCCAAGAGGATGTGCAATAGAGGTAGGGTTTGTTGATACATTACACTACAGGTTTAATGGTGTGTTGTGTTGTGTATACATCGTGTACTGTTTGTGGACAAAAACGTGGTCCGTGATACCACCGATTTAATGCTAAAGTTTGTCTGAGAAAAGCTCATAGTGTTGCTAGTATGCCCCTCTTGCTACTTGGGTTGTTATTGATGTTCACTCTACTATTCTGCTCTCCCACAGTTGAGCCAGCAATATCTCTCTGTCTGAGGAGAGAGATTGCCCATCTGGTGGGGTTCAAAGTTCACCCACTCCCCCAGGAGGAGCAGACCCGAGGGACCATGCTAGAGTGCAGCATCGGTCAGTCCACGCCTCTTTTCTCTTCCTCCTCTCCTCTTTTCTCTTCCTCCCTCTCGTCTCTTCTCTCTACCTCCCCCTCTCTCTTTTCTCTTCCTCCCCCTCTCCTCTTTTCTCTTCCTCCCCCTCTCCTCTTTACTCCTTCTCCTCGTTGTGTGCACATAATAATGTCAGAGTATCCCATAATATGGGAAAACTATTAATTTGTTCCAGCAGTGCACTTTTCGTTTCTGTTTCTCGCAGTTTTTTTCGTTGGTCTTGCGTTTTGATTTTCTACAGTTGAGGTTCGTCTAGACTACAATTTGCATTGTTTGCGCTTGTGCTTAGACCAACAAGAGACGAATATCAACCAACAAAGGACGAAAATCAAATTTTATGACCAACAAAAACGAAAAAAGTGCACTACTATATTATTATACCATCGTAAAGATTCTGATTTCTGTTCACACAGTGGATGAGGACCTGCCCAAAGTCCCCTCGCTAACCGTCCGTATTCCTCCGGGGTACCCCGACTACTCCCCGGAGTGTGACCTGGAGTCGTACGGGGGAGGAGACCCCACCCCGCTCCTCTCGGAGGTCGGGAAGCTTCTGGCGGACACCCTGGCCTGCTGCTGTGACAGCTACACCCTCTCCTTCCTGCTGTCCAGCTGGGAGACCAGCCTTCTCAAGGCCCTCTCTTCCCAGTTCTGACATTCATTCCCCTCCTTCCCCTTTCTCCTCATTTTCCTTCCCTCCCAACCTCCTTCACTCCTGATGCCTGTGTAATTATATACTCCCATACGCATGAACTCTTTTCTCTCTCTCTCCTTTCTTCTCTTCATTTGGCATAATGCATGTTTGCCCCTCTAATAAATTTCAATCTGACTGTCGAACTATAATGTAGAACAAGTGCTACACGTTGTTTTAGCGAGCCAATGGCAAGTACATGTAGGTCAGCTGCTCATGAATAATAGTGCATGTGCGTTGTTAAAAAATGTGACAGCAACATTTTAAACCTGCAAGTGTGACAACGGTTTAGGGAAGCACGCCATAGAACACAGCTTCTCAGGGACAATAGTGGATGTGCTGTGTTTAAAAAACCCACATGTGTAACTATATTCTACAGTTTTTGAAACCACTACATAGGTGCACTGACTTGACTCGAAACTTGTGGAAGTATAATGTTGTACTGCTGACATAGTACTACAGATCATGTGCCATGAGAGCAGTATAGGTGGTGTGATGAAAAAGGAAGAGCCTACTGCATTTTGCACAAATCACACAATACACAACTAAAACAATACCTTGAAAAACAAAAATAAGGGGGGCTAGATTTCATCTTCGTCTGAATCATTTAGTAGCATTTCCCTCTCAGCCCGTCCACTCTTGGGCAGTCCGTACTCTGGAATAGCCACGCTCACTCCATCGCTCCCTCCATCGGCGTCCAGCTGCTCCCCGTACGAGAACGGGAAAAACTTGCTCACCGACTTGTACCTGGCCCGCCGTCTCCTCCGGCGAGTTGCACTGCAGCAGCACAGATTCAAGGCAGACACGAGGATCACAAGTAGGAGCGCGGCTCCAGCAACACACATCAGGACGGTGTAGCCGAAATGGTGGTGGAGCGGGAGATTGCTAGCTGGGGCTGGGTTGAAGGTAGGAGTGGGGGGGAGGCTACAGTCTGAGTCTGTTTTGTTGTGAGATGAATTGGTAGAGGTGGCAGTGTTGGGACAGGTAGGCTTGCTGGTGTTGGTGGTGTTAGTGTGTGTGTTGGTGGAGGAAGGGAGGATGGTGGTGGGAGGAGGAGGTGAGGGACAGACAGCCTCGTCTCCATTCAATTCCACCTTGTCTGCTGGTTGAATCAACCCTGCAACGGAAGGTTATAAGACAAGGAGTGTTATATATACCATGGGAAACTTGGTGAGGGTGAAGACATTGGCACAGAAAACATTGAGACGATTAGCAAGTGTACTACCATAATAGTATATACCTTCATCGTAGGTGCCATCATTAGCGAACTCTGCCGTTTGAGGAGTGCGTAGTGCATGTGACTCCACCCATTTTTTGATTGCTTCCGACTCCACCCACTTTACTCGGAGGACACACCCCCAAGACACAACAGCCATTGGCTGCAGCGGAGAAATAGTCGAAGATTAGTAGTAAAACTATGTCATGGATTTTGACCAGAAACCAAGTTCGATTTCTTAGCCCCGAAGCACCCAAACAAGGGGAAAATATTGCACCCTACAAAAAAATGATAATTCTCCAGCAACCTTTCAACAGTTCGACTCTTTGGAGAAATTCACACTAATTGTTTGTTAGGCAACGGCATCTTTACATTATTAAAGGAATAAAGCAGCCCATTATCTATCCTTACTATTGCTATGGTACTAGAAATGGATTGAGCATAAACAAGATGCAGCAAGCTTTTGGACACCTGCCAATCTCCAGCTAACGAGGGTAAGTGTGGCTAACCCATTCAGAGTCCAGGAGAGGGTAAGGGGACACGAAATGGCGCCACAGACAGCTCCGAGCCAGCTGCTTCAACTGGGAGACCTGGTCAGGAGGGGTGCATGGGTGGTAGAGGAATACCACCGCACCGTACTGTATATAGGAGGGAGAGCACATATACTGTCATAGTAGGATACATTCAGTAAACATTCACAGTTTAACGCTATCTGATATTGTTTTTCTCTTCCCACTAGAAAGCCTATAGTTGTAGAAAGAGAGATGTCTATACCTGGAGGGCAGAGAGCCATCTCTGAGGTGGCAGATATTCATATGTCCCATACTTTGGCCTCAGAGGTCGATAGTCTCCACTGGAGTTAGAAGAAGAGGAATAGTATAATGAGAGAATGCAAAAATAAGTAAAACTTCCACTTGCCTTGAAGGTGGATGTTCAGTGTAAGTCAAATGAACATCTGTACATTTGGAATTTGCCTGCGAGAGAATGACACGGTAAAAGCTTTGCACACGTGTGCTGAAGTGTAGAACTCACTTCGTGGAGTGTAGGAGAGCAAACTTCGCTTTGAGACGGCTGTACAAACTGCATACGAAAACATGATTTGCTAATCTTATTTCTGGACATAGCTTTGGAGGGGTTCTACCGTACCTCCGGGGGTTCGAAGTGCTGTCCCGAACAGGAGGTCCACTGTTTCAGGTCCTCTATGTCTTTACCGACCTAGTGGACCAACGTGAAGCACGCTCATTGGGCAGAATGGCAAACCTACGATCATGTTTTACTGTAGCCCCACCTTGCCGTCGTCACAAGGGACGGTGATTTCGGCCGTTTGAGAGGACTCGCCTCCTGGAATAGCTGATGGTAGGAGAGACAGAAGAAGACACAAGCCCGGAACGAGGCAACGACGCCGACGTGAGAACAAGAAAGCCATCGCCATTATTTGTTTATGGGTGACGTAATGCCGAATAACCTTGCGCATGCGCACATGCAAAAGGCAGCTGAGAGAACAGGTCAATCACCGAACACTGACGCAGCATTTAAGCATAACAAAATTATACTGTTGTAAAAGCTATTGTGTTGTCAAGGCTTTGAGTCATGATCTGAGAGTCATAGAGTATGTGGACCCGAACCAGGTCCAGCTGCTCTCTGAGAAGGTCCCAGCTACGACCCCACTCCATGGCCGCAAAGATGGCATCAGACACACCGGGAAACAGAGAGCTGCCGTACTGGTTGACTGAGCTGGGCGCATAAACCACATGTCTGCATAGGAGACGGAAATTCACACAATACCTAATACACCCACAACAACATGTGTGCTACAATTTTCAAATGGTGTGCAAATTCCATGATACGTGAGACACCGTATGTACGTATGTACGTATGTACGTATGGCCCTTTTCTATAATTATATCCTTTTTCTTGTAATAGACTCTCAACTTTCTTTGGACCCTAAAGGCTCTCCCACCTCTGTCTATAACCATCTCTAACTTGTAGTAAGGTCTTCCAGGGAGACCCTCTGGTACAATGAAGGCTCTCTCCAACTGCATCAGTTGATCGTTGAGTCTCCTGACACGACTGAGGTCACTGGGGTCACCTGACACCTTCTGTAACTCCTCCCACAGACATTCGGCGGACATCGTGAACTCTCTGATGGAGCTGTTGAGGTAATCTGTATAATAGAGAAAGTCATCTGGAGGATGGGTATTGTGTGGGTGGCAAAAAAGAGGGAAAACTTGTTGGGAAGTCGAACACAGGAAAAATGGTAGTGGGGAAATGAGGAAAATCAGCGAATTACATTCATGAGTTTCGTTCTCATAAAAGTAGCCATTTAGGGAGGATCAAATTATTACTCATCAATAGAGAGGGGGAGAAAGAGAGAAAGGGCTGAAGGAACCTACCAAGACTTATGTTCTGGGAAGACAGAACCTCTCCATACTCTTCCACCAATCCCGCCATGATGTTTGTGAGTGCAGTGGAGTAGTCTCTGGGGTCGTAGGGAGGACGGGGGAGGTTGGCAAGAGAGAGGGCCACCTTACCCCACACAGACCCACGGCTGTGTGGTGGGAGAAGGACGGGTCCTCAGGTTGGCCTCGTAGAAGAAGTTGTCGTGGACTGAGTGATACACTGGGTACCCTACGGGGTCCTATACAGAGAGAGAGAGAGCAGAATAAGCAATGAAACACAAATTTTCCTGAAGTGTGTACTGATTTTTAGTGTGTGCGTAAGGTTCAGAGCATGTTATATACTAGAAGATCAAAGGGGAAAGAAAGAGAGGGAAGCTTACAAAGTATCTGTAGTTCATGTCAGAGCAGGTGATGCCAAAACCTTGTAGGAAGGGGGTATAGTCACTGCCTGAGCCAAGACCAGGGACTCTGTAGAGGAGAGGAGAGGAGACAGTGGCTGGAGCTGTCACCAGGAGACAGTGGAGGACTAGAGTCAACTCACTGAGGAGCGCTGTTGGTGGGGTTTGGTTGGTAGTGGAGCCACTCGTCATAGACTGTGGCAAAACCTTTGTTGGGGCACTTGGTCTACAGAGACACAACTCAATAAGACAGCATATTAATAAAAGCACTCTCACTGTTTTGGTTGCAGTGTAGATAGGCTGGATGAGAAGTGGGGTGGCAGCAGCATTGAAAGAGTATACCCCTGTGATATACAGAGAAAAATTGGGTGTTTATCCCGACCCACAAATTTTGCAGAGAAAATTATGATGGCCTAGAAATCTTTAGCTGTAGACTAGCTTTACCACCAACGGCAACATCCACATTCAGGTAGGCTACAGCATTGGCTCCTAGGATCTTTGCATGTTCCTTCAGAGGAGAAGAAAGAGGAAAGTCTGAGTGGTCACATCATGTGGTGGTGCCACAGTATGTATCGATACCTCAGTCCATTCGTAGGATCCAATCAGTCCATATTCCTCTGCATCCCAACTGCAGAGGAGAATGGTTCGACCTGGTCTCCAGTCTGGGGACAGACAGAGAGAGAGAGATGAGCACCTTCACCGTGACACCCAGTCTGGTGACTGCGGTCCAGGGGGCTCTGACCTTTGCTGCGGAGGTCACTGAGAGCTCTGGCCAGCTCCATGAGTACTGCAGTCCCAGAGTTTGGGTCCACTGCTCCAAATGTCCAGGCATCGTGGTGGTTACCCAGCAGAACGTAGCGATCTGACAGACAAACAGGCAAAGGAAAAGAAAATAGCCCCAGAGCACATAGCTACAACAGTGTTCTTTCATATTCGGTGTGGAGTTTGTCTAAGGCAAAGACCGTGACACAGAAGGCAAAGAGATGGTTCAGTGACTAACCTGGCTCCACTGATCCATACACTGTAGCAATGACATTAGTGATGTTCCTATGAACCAGGTAGTTGTTGACTTCAAGATATATCTCACTGCAGAAGACGCACAGAGACTTAACCCCCCTCTCTTCCCCCCTCCCTCCCTCCATACTTGGTGTTGGTGGGTGACTGGAGGATGCAGTAGTAGAACATGTTCAGCTGACCAGTCCAGTTGACAGGGGCTCGGTACTCAGTCAGTTGGCTGCAACAATACACATGAAACACTCAACCACTAGACAGCAATAGCACAATTCTCTGCATCACTAAATCTCGAGCTATAGTAGAAGATTCAACATGTTATAGTTAATCTGTCAAACTTCATGAAGTGGATGGCATCTCCATAAGAGATGGGTTGTACTGGGATACTGGGAGCGTATCCTTTCTTCACCACATCTTCCTCATAGTCTCTCCTGAATATCCCTGGAATTGCAGGGACCCCCGGAGTCAGGGGGTCGCCGTTTCTCTGGAACAGTGATCCTCGTTGCACCCCGGAGGGTGGGAGACTGGTGCCGTTGGGGAAGACCAGGGGGACCATCTCTGGGGGCATAATCCGCGGGGTCAGAGTAGATGATGACTCCAATACAACCACTCTGCTCTGCCAGGTAGGCCTACAGGTCAACATGGGACACACTCAATAGCTAGATGGGGAAAACCTTTTGAAGGGAAACATTATGCACAGTTTGGTAAACATTTGCAGCAAAATGTTTTTCTTAGAAAAAATTGGCACAGTGATCCCAATAGCCAAATTCTTTGCTAGTTTTATAGTATGCACAGAGCAAATGAAACTCCATTAGTGACATGACAATTTGGATGGTAAAATTTGCACTCTTTCAGTATTAAGGGTAACCTTATCTCCACGGTAGATTTTTCCATAGCGTATGATGCAGATGTGTCCGTCCAGACTGATATTGAGGGTAGTGTTGAGATAGTAAAAGTCCTCCAGTCTACCATAGTTAACATACACCAGAGGACCCTGCCAATAGAAAGAGAGAGATGGTAACAGGTGAAGATATGTGGTCCAGTGGTTGTCCTCACAGAGACGTTCCCAGTGCCAGAGTAGGCATTAAAAGGAGGAGCGACGGAGGGATCTCTCTCCTGTGGCAGCAGAGGTTTCTCCTGGCGGGTAGCTGCAGTGTAGACCACCTTCCCCCCCGACTCCCGCAGCTCCAGTCTGTTGGGACTACTGCTGTTCCCTGGGTACTGCAGCAGGACCGTGTAGTTGGCCAGCTCCACTCGGTCAAAGGTCTTGTAGCCCTTCCAGCGATTGTAGATCAACATGGCCACTTCCATATCACTGACATTGCCCGCGATGTGAGGTTTCGCTGTCAGCTCCCTGCATCAGGACGCACAATAATCCGGTTGTCATAGTTCAGGGCTTTTAAAACCATATGTTAGTTATTGATTCTACAAAAACATCTATGGAATTTCTATATACGGTTTGCCAAACCTTACATTTCTGCCTGTGGGCTTCTCAGTGGAAACATGCAGTCACGATAAGTAATGCACCAATACAAAATTAATATCTATGGAATATTCTCTATACGGTTTGACATTTCGGTCTGTGGGCTTCTCAGTAAAAGCTCCTTGGAAACATGCAGTCACGATAAGTAATGCACCAATAATCAATAATCAATGTTCATGTAGCCGTGCCAAACCTTAGATTCTCTCTAATATTTCCAGCTTTCATCTCGTCGTCTAGCCATTTCGACACAGGAACGGCCGTCCCACTCCCCGTTCCGTTGACTTCTCCTCCCCATTTCGCAGTTACGGAATTTGCACCCCCAGTGCACTTGCACGTCCGATGACGATCGCAGATAGCGCCGTAGCCAGTAAATAAACCCCCGCCGAATAGGGCCGTCACCAGCAGTGTGATCACGAAGAGCCCGCACACGAACTTGCAGACGTCGTGGGACGGGGACGATGTACGACCGGCACCGTCGTATGCAGACTCTTCCTGGAGCGGAACCATCTCTTCACTGCGTTCAGCCCTGGCGTCCATGTGCTGCACTGCTTTACAAAACAGTGCGCAAAAAGCTGTATGTTGTGTAGAGGAGTCTCACCGCATCGCGCACACTATACACTACTAGCCGACGTCGTCGCGTTTGAGACATTTGCGCATGCGCATGTGCGTTGTATCACGAGCTAGACGGGGTGCACGCCCCCCGGCCGCCCCGAGCATCAGACGATCGACCCGGAGATTGGCAGGCAAGACAGAGAGATGGACGATAGCGGAGAAGACAGAGACCTCCTCGATCCCACCGTCATCAAGGCCCCGGGGCGCGGGGAGAGGAAGAAATGGCCGGTGGCAGCGGTCTTCGTCTGCACCACGGTGGTGGTCACGGTCCTGCTGTTAGGAGCTGGGTTCGCAGGGGGCCTGCTCGCGGGGAAAGTAATCTACGGCTCTTCAAGCTCTGCGAGCGTGAACGCTTCGTGCAGTAACGCGCGTCCAGCACTCTTCCAAACTGGGGCGGGAACGTGACGTTGAGCGGAGGTAAAACGGTGCCCGTGACTGAATGG
The DNA here is from genome assembly GCA_030341885.1 of Geodia barretti. Lineage (NCBI taxonomy): Eukaryota > Metazoa > Porifera > Demospongiae > Tetractinellida > Geodiidae > Geodia > Geodia barretti. The sequence goes on along the minus strand of CASHTH010004028.1, from coordinate 40,893 downwards.
CTGGATGCTGAGCTACAGCCTGAGAACATCAAGGAAAACCTGAGGTATAGCTACCTCTTTAGATCTGCACAGGTAGCCAAAAAAGCTCTCAGTCTAATAATTGTCCAAGCACATTAACCTTTTAGCCACTTTCCAGCATCCAAGGAAATAACAAAGGAGCTTCGCAGCTATAGGACTTAGAAAGAGGCTGAGGTTCATCAATTAAAAGGCCTTGACTGCAGCATTTGTGGCATACCTGCTTAGGGTTTCCTTTAAAGACTGTGGTAAATTACTGAAAAGCCCAAGCGTTTCCCGGCAGTGAACATAACTGAAAATAATGTCTAGGTAGTTTGGTTGTAGGCACTGAGGGAGGATAATGATGGCAATGCGTTGTTATAAGAAAACCCTGTGATTATTGTGCGTCCTGATGCAGGGAGCTGACAGAGAAACCTCACATCGCGGGCAATGTCAGTGATATGGAAGTGGCCATGTTGATCTACAATCGCTGGAAGGGCTACAAGACCTTTGACCGAGTGGAGCTGGCCAACTACACGGTCCTGCTGCAGTACCCAGGGAACAGCAGTAGTCCCAACAGACTGGAGCTGCGGGAGTCGGGGGGGAAGGTGGTCTACACTGCAGCTACCCGCCAGGAGAAACCTCTGCTGCCACAGGAGAGAGATCCCTCCGTCGCTCCTCCTTTTAATGCCTACTCTGGCACTGGGAACGTCTCTGTAAGACAACCACTGGACCACATATCTTCACCTGTTACCATCTCTCTCTTTCTATTGGCAGGGTCCTCTGGTGTATGTTAACTATGGTAGACTGGAGGACTTTTACTATCTCAACACTACTCTCAATATCAGTCTGGACGGATACGTCTGCATCATACGCTATGGAAAAATCTACCGTGGAGATAAGGTTACCCTCAATACTGAAAGAGTGCAAATTTTACCATCCAAATTGTCATGTCACTAATGGAGTTTCATTTGCTTTGTGCATACTATAAAACTAGCAAAGAATTTGGCTATTGGGATCACTGTGCCAATTTTTTCTAAGAAAAACATTTTGCTGCAAATGTTTACCAAACTGTGCATAATGTTTCCCTTCAAAAGGTTTTCCCCATCTAGCTATTGAGTGTGTCCCATGTTGACCTGTAGGCCTACCTGGCAGAGCAAAGTGGGGTATTGGAGTCATCATCTACTCTGACCCCGCGGATTATGCCCCCAGAGGTGGTCCCCTGGTCTTCCCCAACGGCACCAGTCTCCCACCCTCCGGGGTGCAACGAGGATCACTGTTCCAGAGAAACGGCGACCCCCTGACTCCGGGGGTCCCTGCAATTCCAGGGATATTCAGGAGAGACTATGAGGAAGATGTGGTGAAGAAAGGATACGCTCCCAGTATCCCAGTACAACCCATCTCTTATGGAGATGCCATCCACTTCATGAAGTTTGACAGATTAACTATAACATGTTGAATCTTCTACTATAGCTCGAGATTTAGTGATGCAGAGAATTGTGCTATTGCTGTCTAGTGGTTGAGTGTTTCATGTGTATTGTTGCAGCCAACTGACTGAGTACCGAGCCCCTGTCAACCTCAACTGGACTGGTCAGCTGAACCTGTCCTGCTACTACATCCTCCAGTCACCCAACAACACAAAGTATGGAGGGAGGGAGGAAGGAAGAGAGGGGGTTTTAGTCTCTGTGCGTCTGCTGCAGTGAGACGTATCTTGAAGTCAACAACTACCTGGTTCATAGGAACATCACTAATGTCATTGCTACAGTGTATGGATCAGTGGAGCCAGGTTAGTCACTGAACCATCTCTTTGCCTTCTGTGTCACGGCCTTTGCCTTAGACAAACTCCACACTGAATATGAGAACACTGTTGTAGCTATGTGCTCTGGGGCTATTTTCTTTTCCTTTGCCTGTTTGTCTGTCAGATCGCTACGTTCTGCTGGGTAACCACCACGATGCCTGGACATTTGGAGCAGTGGACCCAAACTCTGGGACTGCAGTACTCATGGAGCTGGCCAGAGCTCTCAGTGACCTCCGCAGCAAAGGTCAGAGCCCCCTGGACCGCAGTCACCAGACTGGGTGTCACGGTGAAGGTGCTCATCTCTCTCTCTGTCTGTCCCCAGACTGGAGACCAGGTCGAACCATTCTCCTCTGCAGTTGGGATGCAGAGGAATATGGACTGATTGGATCCTACGAATGGACTGAGGTATCGATACATACTGTGGCACCACCACATGATGTGACCACTCAGACTTTCCTCTTTCTTCTCCTCTGAAGGAACATGCAAAGATCCTGGGAGCCAATGCTGTAGCCTACCTGAATGTGGATGTTGCCATTGATGGTAAAGCTAGTCTACAGTCTACAGCTAAAGATTTCTAGCTAATATTATGCAGATTGATAATTTTCTCTGCAAAATTTGTGGGTCGGGATAAACACCCAATTTCTCTCTGTATATCACAGGGATATACTCTTTCAATGCTGCTGCCACCCCACTTCTCATCCAGCCTATCTACACTGCAACCAAAACAGTGAGAGTGCTTTTATTAATACGCTGTCTTATTGAGTTGTGTCTCTGTAGACCAAGTGCCCCAACAAAGGTTTTGCCACAGTCTATGACGAGTGGCTCCACTACCAACCAAACCCCACCAACAGCGCTCCTCAGTGAGTTGACTCTAGTCCTCCACTGTCTCCTGGTGACAGCTCCAGCCACTGTCTCCTCTCCTCTACAGAGTCCCTGGTCTTGGCTCAGGCAGTGACTATACCTCCTTCCTGCAAGGTTTTGGCATCACCTGCTCTGACATGAACTACAGATACTTTGTAAGATTCCCTCTCTTTCTTTCCCCTTTGATCTTCTAGTATATAGCATGCTCTGAACCTTACGCACACTAAGAATCAGTACACACTTCAGGAAAATTTGTGTTTCATTGCTTATTCTGCTCTCTCTCTCTGTATAGGACCCCATAGGGTACCCAGTGTATCACTCAGTCCACGACAACTTCTTCTACGAGGCCAACCTGACGGACCCATCCTTCTCCCACCACACAGCCGTGGGTCTGGTGTGGGGTAAGGTGGCCCTCTCTCTTGCCACCTCCCCCGTCCTCCCCTACGACCCCAGAGACTACTCCACTGCACTCACAAACATCATGGCGGGATTGGTGGAAGAGTATGGAGAGGTTCTGTCTTCCCAGAACATAAGTCTTGGTAGGTTCCTTCAGCCCTTTCTCTCTTTCTCCCCCTCTCTCTTGATGAGTAATAATTTGATCCTCCCTTAAATGGTTACTTTTATGAGAACGAAACTCATGAATTTAATTCGCTGATTTCCCACTACATTTTTCTGTGTTAGACTTCCCAACAAGTTTTTCCTCTTTTTTGTCACCCACACAGGCAATTTATGAACATACCCATCCTCCAGATGACTTTCTCTATTATACAGATTACCTCAACAGCTCCATCAGAGAGTTCACGATGTCCGCCGAATGTCTGTGGGAGGAGTTACAGAAGGTGTCAGGTGACCCCAGTGACCTCAGTCGTGTCAGGAGACTCAACGATCAACTGATGCAGTTGGAGAGAGCCTTCATTGTACCAGAGGGTCTCCCTGGAAGACCTTACTACAAGTTAGAGATGGTTATAGACAGAGGTGGGAGAGCCTTTAGGGTCCAAAGAAAGTTGAGGGTCTGGCTATATAGAAAACTGAAAATTGGAGCACACATGTTGTTGTGGGTGTATTAGGTATTGTGTGAATTTCCGTCTCCTATGCAGGCATGTGGTTTATGCGCCCAGCTCAGTCAACCAGTACGGCAGCTCTCTGTTTCCCGGTGTGTCTGATGCCATCTTTGCGGCCATGGAGTGGGGTGGCAGCTGGGACCTTGTCAGAGAGCAGCTGGACCTGGTTCGGGTCCACATACTCTATGCCTCTCAGATCATGACTCAAAGCCTTGACAACACGATAGCTTTTACAACAGTATACTTTTGTTATGCTTAAATGCTGCGTCAGTGTTCGGTGATTGACCTGTTCTCTCAGCTGCCTTTTGCATGTGCGCATGCGCAAGATTATTCGGCATTACGTCAACCATAAACAAATAATGGCGATGGCTTTCTTGTTCTCACGTCGGCGTCGTTGCCTCGTTCCGGGCTTGTGTCTTCTTCTGTCTCTCCTACCATCAGCTATTCCGGGAGACGAGTCCTCTCAAACGGCCGAAATCACCGTCCCTTGTGACGACGGCAAGGTGGGGCTACAGTAAAACATGACCGTAGGTTTGCCATTCTGCCCAATGAGCGTGCGTCACGTTGGTCCACTAGGTCGGTAAAGACACAGAGGACCTGGAACAGTGGACCTCCTGTTCGGGACAGCACTTCGAACCCCGGAGGTACGGTAGAACGCGCTCAAAGCTATGTCCAGAAATAAGATTAGCAAATCATGTTTTCGTATGCAGTTTGTACAGCCGTCTTCAAAGCAAAGTTGCTCTCCTACACTCCACGAAGTGAGTTCTACACTTCAGCACACGTGTGCAAAGCTTTTACCGTGTCATCTCTCTCGCAGGCAAATCCAAATGTACAGATGTTCATTTGACTTACACTGAACATCCACCTTCAAGGCAAGTGGAAGTTTTACTTATTTTTGCATTCTCTCATTATACTATTCCTCTTCTTCTAACTCCAGTGGAGACTATCGACCTCTGAGGCCAAAGTATGGGACATATGAATATCTGCCACCTCAGAGATGGCTCTCTGCCCTCCAGGTATAGACATCTCTCTTTCTACAACTATAGGCTTTCTAGTGGGAAGAGAAAAACAATATCAGATAGCGTTAAACTGTGAATGTTTACTGAATGTATCCTACTATGACAGTATATGTGCTCTCTCCCTCCTATATACAGTACGGTGCGGTGGTATTCCTCTACCACCCATGCACCCCTCCTGACCAGGTCTCCCAGTTGAAGCAGCTGGCTCGGAGCTGTCTGTGGCGCCATTTCGTCTCCCCTTACCCTCTCCTGGACTCTGAATGGGTTAGCCACACATACCCTCGTTAGCTGGAGATTGGCAGGTGTCCAAAAGCTTGCTGCATCTTGTTTATGCTCAATCCATTTCTAGTACCATAGCAATAGTACGGATAGATAATGGCTGCTTTATTCCTTTAATAATGTAAAGATGCCGTTGCCTAACAAACAATTAGTGTGAATTTCTCCAAGGAGTCGAACTGTTGAAAGGTTGCTGGAGAATTATCATTTTTTTGTAGGGTGCAATATTTTTTCCTTGTTTGGGTGCTTCGGGGCTAAGAAATCAAACTTGGTTTCTGGTCAAAATCCATGACATAGTTTTACTGCTAATCTTCGACTATTTCTCCGCTGCAGCCAATGGCTGTTGTGTCTTGGGGGTGTGTCCTCCGAGTAAAGTGGGTGGAGTCGGAAGCGATCAAAAAATGGGTGGAGTCACATGCACTACGCACTCCTCAAACGGCAGAGTTCGCTAATGATGGCACCTACGATGAAGGTATATACTATTATAGTAGTACACTTGCTAATCGTCTCCATGTTTTCTGTGCCAATGTCTTCACCCTTACCAAATGTTCCCATGGTATATATAACACTCCTTGTCTTATAACCTTCCGTTGCAGGGTTGATTCAACCAGCAGACAAGGTGGAATTGTTGAATGGAGACGAGGCTGTCTGTCCCTCACCTCCTCCTCCCACCACCATCCTCCCTTCCTCCACTAACACCACCAACTCCAGCAAGCCTACCTGTCCCAACACTGCCACCTCTACCAATTCATCTCACAACAAAACAGACTCAGACTGTAGCCTCCCCCCCACTCCTACCTTCAACCCAGCCCCAGCTAGCAATCTCCCGCTCCACCACCATTTCGGCTACACCGTCCTGATGTGTGTTGCTGGAGCCGCGCTCCTACTTGTGATCCTCGTGTCTGCCTTGAATCTGTGCTGCTGCAGTGCAACTCGCCGGAGGAGACGGCGGGCCAGGTACAAGTCGGTGAGCAAGTTTTTCCCGTTCTCGTACGGGGAGCAGCTGGACGCCGATGGAGGGAGCGATGGAGTGAGCGTGGCTATTCCAGAGTACGGACTGCCCAAGAGTGGACGGGCTGAGAGGGAAATGCTACTAAATGAGTCAGACGAAGATGAAATCTAGCCCCCCCCCTTTATTTTTTTTGTTTTTCAAGGTATTGTTTTAGTTGTGTATTGTGTGATTTGTGCAAAATGCAGTAGGCTCTTCCTTTTTCATCACACCACCTATACTGCTCTCATGGCACATGATCTGTAGTACTATGTCAGCAGTACAACATTATACTTCCACAAGTGTTGCAATTCAAATAAGTGCACCTATGTAGTGGTTTCAAAAACTGTAGAATATAGTTACACATGTGGGTTTTTTAAACACAGCACATCCACTATTGTCCCTGAGAAGCTGTGTCTATGGCGTGCTTCCCTAAACCGTTGTCACACTTGCAGGTTTAAAATGTTGCTGTCACATTTTTTAACAACGCACATGCACTATTATTCATGAGCAGCTGACCTACATGTATACTTGCCATTGGCTCGCTAAAACAACGTGTAGCACTTGTTCTACATTATAGTTCGACAGTCAGATTGAAATTTATTAGAGGGGCAAACATGCATTATGCCAAATGAAGAGAAGAAAGGAGAGAGAGAGAAAAGAGTTCATGCGTATGGGAGTATATAATTACACAGGCATCAGGAGTGAAGGAGGTTGGGAGGGAAGGAAAATGAGGAGAAAGGGGAAGGAGGGGAATGAATGTCAGAACTGGGAAGAGAGGGCCTTGAGAAGGCTGGTCTCCCAGCTGGACAGCAGGAAGGAGAGGGTTTGTAGCTGTCACAGCAGCAGGCCAGGGTGTCCGCCAGAAGCTTCCCGACCTCCGAGAGGAGCGGGGTGGGGTCTCCTCCCCCGTACGACTCCAGGTCACACTCCGGGGAGTAGTCGGGGTACCCCGGAGGAATACGGACGGTTAGCGAGGGGACTTTGGGCAGGTCCTCATCCACTGTGTGAACAGAAATCAGAATCTTTACGATGGTATAATAATATAGTAGTGCACTTTTTTCGTTTTTGTTGGTCATAAAATTTGATTTTCGTCCTTTGTTGGTTGATATTCGTCTCTTGTTGGTCTAAGCACAAGCGCAAACAATGCAAATTGTAGTCTAGACGAACCTCAACTGTAGAAAATCAAAACGCAAGACCAACGAAAAAAACTGCAAGAAACAGAAACGAAAAGTGCACTGCTGGAACAAATTAATAGTTTTCCCATATTATGGGATACTCTGACATTATTATGTGCACACAACGAAGAGAAGGAGTAAAGAGGAGAGGGGGAGGAAGAGAAAAGAGGCGTGGACTGACCGATGCTGCACTCTAGCATGGTCCCTCGGGTCTGCTCCTCCTGGGGGAGTGGGTGAACTTTGACCCCACCCAGATGGGCAATCTCTCTACTCAGACAGAGAGATATTGCTGGCTCAACTGTGGGAGAGCAGAATAGTAGAGTGAACATCAATAACAACCCAAGTAGCAAGAGGGGCATACTAGCAACACTATGAGCTTTTCTCAGACAAACTTTAGCATTAAATCGGTGGTATCACGGACCACGTTTTTGTCCACAAACAGTACACGATGTATACACAACACAACACACCATTAAACCTGTAGTGTAATGTATCAACAAACCCTACCTCTATTGCACATCCTCTTGGAGGGAGGAAGACGGTCAGCGGGGAACGGATGTGAGCGGACAGTACATGTCTCTATGAGGTTCCCTAGTGTTGGGGTCGGTGAAGGAATCATTTTGAACTCTAGTAGCGACTGAGATTTTGGCTCCGGGAGGGGTTTGGTTGAGGGGTCGACGAGGGTGTGGTTCGCTGCGGACGAGGTCGCAGGGGGCGCGGGGGCGACGGAAGGGGGGTTGGAGGGAGGCGGCTGCGAAGAGGTGGAGTCCAGGTGTTCTCTCAGCTGCTGCTGCTCAAACATCTTCTCAAGGGCCGTCTTGCATTTGATGAGAGTCGGGAGAGGGACCCTGTGTGTCGCATTTTTGGTCATGGTTAGTTCGTGTACACTTAAATTCATGTTTGTTTACGCCTACTTGACAATGTAGCAAAATGCTAAGTTTAGAGGGGGCATTCTGTGGGTGTGGACTATTGTAAAGTTTCTTTTCGCCAGATATCCGTTCTTCTAAACGCCTCGCTCGACAGTAGCAATGAACATACAGTAGTGAAATTCAGAAAAAGAAAGCAAATTTAAAAATATAAGGACAGAGAAAACGGAAGGAGAAGAGAGAGGGGTGGAGAGGAGAAAGTCACCTCTTCTTGTCGTCCTGCAATAAACTGTGGAGGCTCTTGAGTTTCATATACTGCTCTGACTTGTGGGCGTCTTCACCCTCTTTCTTCAGTGTGCGGTTCATCATGCGAGTGAGGAGCGGGAGGTAGACCTGGAGCTCGTGGTGCGTCCGAAGGTACGCCTCGTTTTCTTCCGGAGTGACCGTGGAGTGGGCGGGGCTTCCGATGCTGGTTGCCGGGGAGGCAGGGAGGAGTGGAGTGGGAGGAGGGGCAGGCGATGGGACAGGCTGCGACTGGAAGATGACAGGTGAGTTCGTAATGGGATGATAACTTACAAACACAGGGCAGAGAACAACCAGCTTCGCAACATGTTCTGATAATGAACGTAGTACAACAGCAAACAATACAATGATGCTATGCACTGATTGAGTTTTGCGCAGCCTGGCTTACATTCTTCCGTGCGCTTCTGCTAGCTTCAGTTATGATGCAGTAGTCTTGTGCCGGGCTGCGTTTGCATCGCCACACAGCCCCTTGCGCACATGCATACAACAAGAACTTGCATTAATTTCAATGGGTCAAAGTTAAACACCACAACACTGTTACCTAACCAATTGTCGTCTTGACTTATGACAAATAATGTATTGTAATAGAAGTATGTTTTATACCTGTAGATAATTCATGGCAGTAGCTGAGGCTGAGGTGGAGGGAGGAGGGTGGGGGTGAGGGAGAGATGACTGTGGCTGGGAGGAAGAGGAGGAGGGTGGAGCGGAGGAAGCGGGAGGGAGAGAGGGAGCATTGGACGAGGAGGTGGCGGCTGAGGGGTTGGAGACTGCACTGCTGGAGGCTGGAGGCTGTGTGGGTGTGTGCGCACGTGCATGTGTGTGCACAAAATAAACGAAGGGGTGGGATAGCTACACAGGTGCACACAGCAGTCGCTGCAGCAAAAACAAAGCGCAACAGCATATACCATAGGTAAGCACACAAATCTAAAAGGACTTCACTTTATATGGTTTATGATCCATCTCTATTACACAGCTTCAAGTAAGTCTGGTAGATTCTCAAAGTGCACTCCATTCTATATGATGCTCACCCCTACAGAGTCATTCTATATGATGCCCACCCCTACAGAGTCATCATGTGATTCTATATGATGCTCACCCGACAGAGTCATATGGAGGTGCAGGCTGTCTTATCCCCCGACGGAAAGAAGCAGGGAGGTAGGAGGGTTTGGGACCGCCATCACCGGCTGGACACTCCCATGATGTCTGACGTAACCCAGTCTGAACCTGCTGGACCATCGGTCCTCCGTACACTCCGCCCACCCTCCCCATCCCCGCCGGTATCCTCCCCCCATCCCCATTCCCCTCTCCCATCGTCATCGCCATCGCCCCAGGCCCGCTGTGCTGCTGCATCATGCCTCCCCCGGCCATCCCCGGCATTCCGCGCCCCATCGGTCCCTGCTGGGGTCTCATTAGAGAGGGGTTGATTGAGGGTTGGCGCTGCGGTATCCCCATTCCGTGCATCTGGTTGGCTACAGACATCACGGGTTGAAGTGTGGACTGATAGTTTACGTTCTGGAGAGAGAGAAAGGAGGAGGAGGGAGGGGGAAATATGGAGGGAGAGACAAAAGGAAGGGAAAGAAATAAAGAGTGTGCGTGAGCAAAGAGAGACATGAAGTAGTTAGCGAGAAAGGTCTCTAGGAATGCAAGCCAAATAACCACAACGCGCGTACTGTACATTCCGACCCATTGAACCCTTGCACCTGTTGGCATCCAAACATTGAAAGGACATCAATCGGGAAAAGGTACATGTAGTTCACTTGTTTGCCTTGCCTTGCCTTTCTACCTCGTTACCAAGTTGTTGAGACATGCTGTATATACCCCATAACTTGCACCCAAAACATATCTGGACGTTCAGCGCATTACGCACTCATTCAACTGTGTTTCCTTCACAAAAATTGCTATTGTGCTGCAAGGTTTTTTATTTATAAGGATGGTGAATTCACCTGTGGGTAGTTGTGTACACTCATTGGGTGTTGGGCGTGTCCATATGGTCCACCGTGTACCATTCCCTGAGCAACCCCTGCCATCATTGGTCGTTGGGTGGGGTGCATTCCCGGTTGCATTCCATGCTGCATTGACCCGCCCACTGTGCGGTGCATGTGGGGAGAATAGTGAGGGTGTTGGGTGGGGTGCATCTGCTGGGCGGTCCCTCCTCCCTGCTGGTAGGTCTGGTAGCTTCCTCCTCCACCCGGCTGCTGCATCTGCTGCATGGGGCGAGTCATACCCATACCTGTACATAGAAGGAGGGGGAGAGAGAAATGTGGGAGTGGGAAGAGGGAGAGAGGGGGGAGAGAGAAATGTGGGAGTGGGAAGAGGGAGAGAGGAGGGAGATAGGGGGAAAAGGGGGAGAGAGAAATGAGGGAGTGGGAAGAGGGAGAGAGGGGGGAGAGAGAAATGAGGGAGTGGGAAGGGGGAGAAAGCGAGCGGAAAGAGGAAGAAACAGAGGGGAAACGAGGGGGAGGGACAGACGGGAAGACAGAGAGAGAGGAAGGTGGAATGCTCTAATACGTGTTTCGAAGAGACTGGAATGCTCAGGGGGAGGGGTGAGCATGTTTGTAAGTGAGTCAGACCTGAAAGGAAGTGAATACTGGCAGAACATCCACAACAAAAGGAAAACATATCGGGCAACATGGGAAGAACAGAGACTGTTCCTATAAATGCGTGCAAGCACCACACTTGTCTCAATGACCACCTACCATTGATGTAGCACAGTATATACTACATGCATAGCTGCAATATGATATTCACACTATTCCAAACAGTCAAATTTATGGGTTGGAGAATGCACTTTTCTCTCAAGTTTTCAGCATTATCCAGTGCTATGCTATTGTTCTGGGTCTCAAGTGAAGATAGCAACTTTGAACAAAGATTAACTATTACGTGCAACTGTTTTGCATGTCTTGTAAGTACTTTTTGAGAGAGAGCCAAAACTCTATTTAGATTTCACGTTATTGAGAGCGTCCCCGCATGCCTCCTTTAAAAAATGGGTTAAGACTGGGACCCCGATACTATTATGTAATACCATGTAAGTACCTGCAGGGTTGACTCCAGCCATGTTAGAGCCCGAGACGGAGTAGGAGACGCCGCCACTCAACTGAGACTGCTGCTGTTGGAGGTTAGACGACTGAGGGAGCGATTGATTTGACTGCTGGTGTTGCTGCTGCGGGTTCTGAGCTGCTAGGTCTGTTGGTGGTGGTGGTGGAGAAGAAGGAGGAGGATGGAACGAAGATAGTGAGTGAGGATGGAGAGTGAGTGAATGGGCACGGGAAGAGGAGAAAGGGGATAGGAGAAGCAGAGGATGAGCGAGGGAGAAAGTATAATACAAAGTAGAGAGAGGCAAAGACGAGGGAGAAAATGGCAGGTGCACCCATGCAGGCAAGGAAGCACAGCGCAAAATGTGGTCTGACAGCAAACCCAACCACCCATGCAACCATCCACACCACCACCACTTGGAAAAACCAACTGAACTTTGACCCGACGATAGTAACCCACTACCGCAGGGGCCTCACCAGATCACCAGCTACGCACTGCCAACAGCATGCACTATATACACACATCTGCCACAGTTCAGGGTCTAAGGCTTACTCGTTAGGTATAGGGTGTACCCCCACATGAAAGATACCCTTTTCACTGTCCTAAGGAGGTCACTAAATGCAATCAACTTTCGGTATCACTCAGCCAAAACAACCTCCTCTCTCTCGTTCCACTTTTCTTCTGCAGAAACACATACAGTACATTGCCATCAACAGTAGCATTTTACGCCGCTTTTCGAAGTGCAAAACGATCACACTTCAAAAAAGCAGAAGACACAAAGAATATCTAAAATGTGGAGAAAGCAGCACTCCGTGAAAAATCTGCCAGAACAAAGTTTTAGCATGTCCACTGAGTTGCATGTACACATATACCCTGGCAGATATCTCACAGGAACACCATGGCACCTTCCAGGCAACCTAGACAGACTCCGCCCCCATCAAGAGGTGCGAAGATATAATAGCCTACCAACACAACACTACTCTGTGGACTGGCCCAAGAAAATTGGGGGGACTTTGGAGCGGAAACTAAGGTTTATGTGCTCCAGGAAACCTATACAGCGCCCACAACATCAGGAGGTGCGAGATATTAAGGTAACACACTGCTTTGTGGCTGGCCAAAGAAAATTGGGGAACTTTGGACGGGAGAAACTAAGGTTAATGTATCTAATCTGAGGCTCTTTCTCTGTTGTTAGCATAAAGAGAATTCGCTGCAGCTGGCCGTGTATGTATTGCCAGTCATCCTGAGGCGCAAGGCAGCAAGGCAAGCAAACACCTAGACCGTGTGAACATAGTACGTAGTATATAGTATGTGGTAGTTATGTAGCGAGAGAGCTACAGCAGCACCTATGCGTGTATGGCAATTTGTATACAACAGTGATGTCATGTGACACGTATGAAGGTCATGGCACTCTGCTGCTGCACTACGCGCGCCGTTAACCAGTGGGCGCGCCACTTCCTTCAGAGTAATGTCTTTATACAGAATGTATACACGCTAAAGCACTACTTAAAAAACGCGTCCAAAGACGAGGTCAACTTACGTGGACTAATATGCAACGCATACGCACGTAATATGTGCCCCAAAGAGTACATACGCCAGAAACTAGTGTGGCACCGGCAAAGGAGTATATACATAGCTGGAGAGGCTGAAGTGTTTGCTGAATATAAATGAGGTGGCTAGCACTAATAGAGAAACACTGCATTGTATGATGTAGCTGACTCGAAGCAATGACCGATAATTACGACATTCAGCTACCTTCTACCTCTCCTCTGATCATCGTACTGTGTACATCTGGTGTGTCCGTGTGGTGTGTGTGTGTGTGTCGGTAGTACATTCACACACTAGTCGCAGAGTACAGAACAATAATGTTCAGATATTGATAGCAACTGATTGCACTGTCAATCTTGCAGACTGATTGCAAAAGAAACTGTCCTACATACCTGCTCTCTGGTTACTATAATTATAGCAAGCATTATCCTATGATCTGTGATATATGCAGATGCATGAAGGGTCACTGAAAAAAATGGAGCTCCTCTCTCAGTAATTTCGGTTACTTGCCAATTATACACCAGCATGTTATACTCTCACACACGCACATTCACAGACGACGTGGCGAACAGAAACGCCTTCACAGCCTGAGAATTCTCACTGTTACATTGCACGACAGGCGCTTCTGCAGCAAGGCACAAGGAGCGCTGTGCAAGATAAGCCGTTTTAGTAGTCCTATGAATTCACAACGCCACACCTAGCTCTTTTATTATACACCCAGAATCGCGCGCGTCTTAGCTAGCTGCTGCATGTTGCTTCAAGTGTTAGCTCCCGGAGAGAGAACGGCCATTACGAGTTTCTCGACTGGTCGAAGAAGATTATCTCCACGTCCGTGGGGTTCTGTAGGCTCCCGGCGTGGATCCGGGGTACCGGGGTAGTTCCGGATCGCCTCCTCCCTGCAGAGGACAGACAAGCACAGAGACTCTCGCTCGTGCAAAGACTAATCGCGCGACCGATCAATTAGCGGTGAACTTTTTAAGCCCTTGCACTGTTTGTGCGCATGCGCAGAGTGTAACTACACACCCACGCGGCGCGCCGACGGCCACAAAACTCGTACAACACCACCCCCGATCGAACCCGCCCCATGTTGTTGTCCTCACACTTATTTGACACACTAGTCCCCCCTGCAAAAACAGTTTTTCAGGCATTATACAGAGAAAGGCTCTATATCAATTCCCTTATCTGAGCGAGCGAATATTGGCGTTTCGGTTTAGTTTATCGTCACTAAAAGGATCAGGTGTTTAATGGGGCCAGTGAAAACAATCTCCGCCAGTCGAGAGGCAACACAAGTTGGTACCTAAATTCCATAACCAAGCACGATGCTTCGCCAAGCGCGCGCTCAGATTTGAAACTTCGCAAACGGGGTGGGCATCAATTAAAGTGTACTCACAAGTTGAGGCAGAGCGTCTGCCTGCGCAGCTCTGGCGGGACTCTGTCCGGCGGCAGTCCTTCAGTGGCCATCTTCTAACACCTTAACTAAAAACTCTCTTCAACGCACGAGCAAGCAAGCAACACGCACTACGCGCAGACAGGCAGACGCGACGATATACAGGAAAATTCTCACATTAACGCAGTGTGCGCAAGATAAAACCCAATTAGCTCGCGCACTGCGCATAAAATGGTTTGATTACTAATCACACCTCATTACAAGTGACTTGATTACACATCATGACGTTTCTGATTCCCTCCAGCTATACACCAGCTCTCAGCATGATCATTCTGTCTCGCAGCTTGAACGTAACGTCACAGTCCCAGAGTCCCACTCCCGACACACACATGTCAATGACAGGTCTGAGACAGTCGAACTTTGCGGCAGGGCGACCGAAAACAACGGTGTGGCTTCAAACCCAACGAAAGGGAGTCTCCGACGTAGAATCCATCGCTGATTTTGCGAGTGCCATGAGAGAGGGTGGTGGGAGACAATGGTAGTTTATGGCCGTACCCACAAGTTCCACAACGTGGAAAAGGTTGCAGAGGGAATGACACTGGTGCAGAAGATTTTCACCGTCGCCGAGAAAGCTGGCAATCTCAGCCTCGCTCGTCACCTTGGCTGCAATCAGGAACACCCTGAGATCCAGCCTCAACTTATCAACCCCAATCTGGGCCAGGGTTTGCAGCAACCTACTGGGTAAGAGAAGGAGTTGGAACTTCGGAGCAAGTACCTGCCGCTCGGCGTCTGAATTGCAGCTTAGGAGCTCGCGCAAGAGTTTGGCCAAGGGGGATCTGCTAGTCTCGCGAAATGTCACATTGCGCACCCTTCCGAGTAAAAACGCCTTGAAGATTGCTCCCAGGGTGGCTTCTAGATCTTCCGGGCTCCGAACATCTTTTAGAAAAAGCCAGAGGTTCTCTGTGAAGTCGAGATTTTCCCTCTGCTGGAAAACGGTGTTCTCGAGGGATGGCGAGACAACGTTGACTTGCAGCGTGTGTGACAGCGGAGAGTCAATCGCCTCCAGGAAATCATCCACTCTGTTAATGAGCAAAGGTTCCTCTCGTTTCGTAAGCACCTCCTCTCCCTCTTCCTCTGGGAAATCGCCCCCACCATTCCTCCCATCGCACACCGCCTCACACACACCCGACAAGAGTCTGCAGCTCTGAAAACGTCGAGATAGTGGCCTGAAGATTCCCAGGCTCCAACCGCAATATGGAGCACACCCTCCGTGCCAAACACGGGTGGTGGAGAGAGAAAAGGTTTCCGGGTTGTCCCAAGAAAATTCCACCATCATCCCTGCCTCGCAACCAGTTGAGCAAATCTCAAAAGACGTGATGGCATACCTGGCAAACGCATTTCCTTGTAAGTCGCCCGGTGTAATTTTCATGCCCGGTCCCTCTTTGCTCCAGCCTCTCCCGCCCCTCTCTCTCGCACACAGTAAACCCTCCTCCTTCAGGCTCATGTGTGCATCCTAGCCCCACAATATCTTCCTGGACAGCTCCTTCGGGTGTGTGTACAAGGTACCCAAAGGGCCGAGTGGTAAGTCCCCGCTTCCTGCAATCTACTCCCAACGAGGGTAATAGGAGGCAAAGCCTCGGAGCAAGGTCGAGTGAAAGTGGAGCGAGTCCACCGAGATTAGCTTGTCTGACAACAGACTGTGACTCTTCTAGGGTGGAACGGGATTCTTGTTTTAGGTACACCCGTTTTCGGAACAGCTTCGAACCAAGAAAAATCGCTCTTTTCTCTGAAACTTGAACAGGATCCTGTTTATTTCGTCCAACCTCTTTTCTTCCCTCTTTCCTTTCGCGACGGGAGTCCTCAACGAGAAATGAATTAGAAAACTGGTCAAGAATTGGCCTCAGTTCCGGGGACTCATCTTCTTCCTTCTCCCTATCTTGTTGGTGGTGTGGAGATCCCAGCACCACAGTGGGGCAGGGGAGGGGACCAGTTATCTCGGAGAATGGGGAACGAACAAGTGGAGGTAGGAGGGTGGCAGAAATAGCCACGTTTCTCTCGCCAATTTTCAGCTCGTAGTCGAAAGACCCTTTTTGGGACCTGCTCTTTGATGTGCACTCGAGAAGAAAGGTAGTGAAAGTCTCAGCAAGAGCGGTTATATCCATCTCTCCGCCACTCTACTCTACTCTAGCATGCTTTTTGCGATGCGCGCGCATGTGCTTTCGCACCAAACTCGCGCCAAATTCTCTAGCAGGCACATGACTCGCTCCACCAATCAGATTGTGACAAATCAGCACGTTTGCATCATGCAAGTTTCGTCATCCCCGGACCGACCGCGACCGAGCAGCAAAACAAAGAAGACTACAAAAGGCTGGAAGATCGGTGGCTCCCTAGCCGTCCTCGGAGGCAGATGTCCTGAAATGGAGGCATAGCATAGAAGAAAGTAGCTAACAAAAAAACAATGAAAACCCTCTGTGAAAAACCTCACCCTGTGGTCGAATCATGGAGGATCAAGCTGAAATGTACAAATCCAAGGCCGGTGTCGCCGCTGCGGCTGCGCTGACGAAGCTAACTCCTGAACTACTCCTACTTTGTCTACGGCTCCTGGCCAAGAACGGCGCTGCGAGGAAAACACCGTGTGCGGTGGTTCAGCCGAGACCTCACGATCTACCGCCGCAGCAAGCTGGCTCTCCGGACAGTGCTTGTTCACCGCTGAAGCGTCATTCGGGGAGCCCTCCTCCGTCCTCGCTCGAACAAAATCAACAGGTTCCACGCTACAGCGGGAGGAAGAGGAAGAGGGGAGAGAGTGAGGAGCTGACGGATGATCAGAAGAGGGAGAAAAGGTGTGTTTTCATTAGTCTCCGGCTCCGGTAAATCACACTTTGCTTTTCTTTTGTGGACACAGAAAACTGATGAACAGGATAGCAGCTCAGAACGCCAGAGACCGTAGGAAAAACTATGTTGAGGACTTGGAAAGAAGAGTGGCAGAACTTGAAGCCAAGGTATGTACGTATGTAGTACTTGGCCAAGCATGTCGAAAGGTACACTTAGGATGTGTGAGGATAAGATGATGTTTCACTGGTGCATTACAGAATGAGAGGCTCCAGCAGGAAAACCTGGCACTCAGACAGAAAACAGATGTTATGAAACAGGAACTGGAGATTCAGCTTGTCCAGCAGCAGTCACACCACACCACCTCCACCTCCACCTCAGCCAATAGTAGTAACGGCAGCTCACTCAAGTTGTCAGAGAGGACATCCTCGGTATCCGGGTCAGCAGTACCTTTCACTTCTCTGCAGCAGAAGCGGATACTGGGGGATCTCTTTGCTCGAGTCCTGGTGACAGTGAAGTGAGCTCAGAAGCCTTCGTCCTTTACCATTTTGAGTCACTTTTTCTTTGTGTCTATAGTTTGATTCTCTGTTTCACCTGCTGCAAGATTACTCCTGGCATGACATCATCGCATCAGGTGGATCAGCACTGGCCGCTGATGTCGACATTGGTTCCCAGTCACATGACCTGGGCCAACCAGGGGGGACCAATCAGGGGCCAATTGTGGTGGGGGACCCACCAATCCAACTGGAACCCGATAGCCATATTCTGAACCCCAGCCCCCTACTGACCCCGCCCATGTTCTCATCATCCAGTGACAGTTTTTCCGATTCCGTTCCATTTCCCCTCATACCAGAGTCTACTGCCACCTCCCCTGTTATTATTGACTCTGCCCCTGTTAATGATTGTCTCGTAGCCAACTTCTCAGACATGACAGATTCAGAGCTGGAAAAGATGCTGTCTCCCTTCTCCGTTGGAAGTGATTCAAGCTTTGATCCAGACTATTTTGACCTTGAATCGTTCATGGCTGCTTGAACATTATACATAATAATATCACAAGACTGTTCATTTCCCAATTTTTTGTTTTTCATTAACCGTGCTTTTGTATTATCATTATTGAAAAGAAATTGACATAACCTGCTGATTATAAACGAAAGACAGTAGTGATTCATGCATTATAAAAAAAAAAAAAGACAGGACAATATAAAACACTGGAAATTTGCTATGCTTGGCCGTGGTCTCTGACTTTGGCGTTCTTTTTCTTCTTCGACTTTCCAGCCTTGACCAGAGGCAAGTTGGGCAGCTTGAAGTGTGCTCTGCAGAAAGACAAAGTAAAGTGATCAGCACCACACTACTTCTCTATACTTACTGGCACATGGAGCAGATCGGAGTGAATTGACAGAAAACTGCAATCAACATTCAATTATACAGGTAAGTATAATTATGTGACACGAATAGAAAATGGCAGGTAAATTGAAGGGGCACACCCACTAGAGAGACAGACAGAGCAGACATGGCCGACGTCCACCAGTCGATGGTGGCAGAAACAAGAGGCATGGTAGTCCACCTTTACCGCTGATGGCAGCATGAGTTTATCTCTGCTGGTCTCATCCGGTAGAAACGTCCACTACAATCACAACAGAAATTCACTCACATTACGGTGAGGCTATGCCACAGCATTCAATATTATAGCTACTCTAATGTAGCCATTTTGGATATTATCCCCTCTTTACGGAGAAAAACTTACTATCAGAAACTGCAGTAAGCCTGCAGGCTCTGGAGTTTTTATATAAATACCACCTGTGATATCTGAAGCCTGGAAAAATAGAGAGACAATGAAAACCTATGTAATGGGGGAGGAGTTCTCTATAATTATATACTTGCTGTAGAAATCCTGAGTCTTGCCATAAGACGCACGAGTCGATCACTATTTTCTGTGTGCGAAAAAGACACAGAATTTACCGATGCAGTCCAATACGTATAGGTGGGCGACCAACATGTTTTTGGGCAGCAAAGATGCAGTTCATTACAGGTACATACTGTGACGCGGTGTCTTGCGATGACATTATTACCTGCAGAAAGGCTCCACACATTTGATAGACAATTGCTACATTCAAAGAAACTTACTAGTATGCGTGAGTTGACTTTGGTTCCTAGTGGTGCCTCCCTACAACGCCTCTGGATGTCTTCGCCAAAAATTAAGTCTGAATCACTACCTAGGTTCTATTTCTTGCACAGATATATATATTTTTCCTCCATAGATTATTAGTCTGAATCACTAAACAGATATATATATTTTTCCTCCCTGACGGGGTCAAACTATAACAGTAAACTCTCTGTACGATGGAACTTTATCAACGTCTGCATTGAGTGTGGTGGGGATACAGCAGAGACATTTACTAAGTGCTCCCGATAGCGCTGAAGTACTGTGAACAGGGTGACCTGCAAGAAATTTAGACAAAATAAACTAATCGACAAACAAGATCTGCCTGAAAGCAACTATATATCTACCCAGCAAGTGTCAGGCACACTACATAAGAAAATGCATGGCAAAGTCCAAAGGCTCACTAGCAGTTTCGGTCACAGTCTTGCGAATCTCTTCAGTCAGGACTCGATTCATGTGGACCAGAGGCTCGTACTTTCCACTTGTGGTCTCCTCTGTCTCTTGGAGCCCGGCCTCCTCTCTCCCTGCCACTGGGTACACCATCCGACTGCAGCAAACACACACACAACACAGCTAATGAGGCAGCCTTTTGGTCTCACCTCCCTCCCTGATGACACAGGCAGACTCCGACGCTGTTTGTCTGCTGCAGAAGTAGGTAGGAGTTGAGAAAGGTGGTCACGTTATCCAGACACTGGGCCACGCTCAGCTGCACACACGAAAAGCACAGACACACTGCGTGTGTGACGACATTTGGGCACTTTTATCCACCTGCTGCGCGGGTTCTCCAGCTGGAGCTGCGCGAGAAGGAGTCGGAGAGGTCGAGAAGGGTCACGAGCAGGTTGGCCTCTCTCTGCACCCCAGACGACGTCTCAGGCCTGCTGCCATCGACCCAGCATTGTGCATACGACGACACGTGGGTTTCAGCTTACCTGGCCCCGCCCCATAATCTGTCCCCGCCCCCTTGTCGCTTGATATCCACGCCCACACCGGAAGTACAAGGAGGGCGTGTCAGGGGCGGTTTATGCGCAAGCGCGTACACGAAGTCTGCTTACCGACCGCGCGACACGCCGTTACGTTGCTGTGTCATCCCTACTCGTCTGTACTGTCGGGCAGTAATCTGCAGTGGAGAACTCTTGGTTTCAACTCCTGGACTTGAGAAATATCTTCTGTTGTTGGTGAGAACTTGCAACATCTGTTTTTCCCATCCTACACGTTGCTAGCTACAACCACCCGCGAAATCAGGAAATCGCGTTGTGCAGGCACGCGAACGCATAGTCTCGCTAGCCAGACTCCCCCGAGAGAGTCTGGCTAGCGAGAATACCTCCCGCATGCCGTAAAATTCGCCCCCTAATCCTGCACGACGGGAGCACATAGTATCTCCTCCCCACACGATGAGCTATGCTCTGAGTCATTCAACCGTGCAACGCCAGGCAGAACACCTCCGAAATATGCCTGACCTCCTCCCCCTTTCTTCTTTCTCTCTTTCTCTCTCTTTCTGTGACTCTGTGGGCTAGCAAGTGGAGAACTCAGCCAGCATGGACAGATCAAAGAAGACGAGGGAAGAGCATCTACCGCATCCTCCCTACTACTACATACATGTCCTGGACCAGAACAGCACACGTGACACAGTTGGTGGTGGTCGGCACACCTTCCCGACAAGACAACGATAAGGTAATAATATCGAGCTACATCTGCACAAGCGATATCACGAGCGTAGCTAGTTGCGCTGGTATCTGAGCAGAGATGGAAAAAGCGAGTGCGTGTATGTTCCCAGGCCTTCCGTTACATTGAGCCGTCATTTGTTTGTAATATTGTTGGGAAATATACACATTTGCCCTTAGTGACCGCGCAGTCAATGCTAAACCACATGCCAGTACGAACACATTTTCAGAATCTATACATCTGCACCCATATATTGCACGCCATACACTGTGGAGCTCGTATAGGCATCACAGACCTCTGCATCACGACCCTCCCACTCTGTAGAGGTTAAAGTTGATACATGAGCTGCTGTGTTGCGTCTGGAGGATGAATCTGGTTTTGTTGGGCATTACCCATGAGATTTCAGAAGCTCTGTAAGGGCAGTAGCAAAGGTCACTCACTTATGAGTCCTATCATTGTGTGTATATAGCTCATGCCAAGATATGCAACGAGGCATGCATAACCATTATGTACATGCCTATTTTAGCTCTTATGTACGTACATTATTTTAGCTCACTTAAAGGCTGGTTCGCAATACTCTGCTTGTGTGCATTATGGCTTTTTCAAGTTTGTCGTAACCTGCTGAAAATCCTGGGCAAGTCACGCGAGGGCATTATCACGAAATTGAAAACCGTTTGTCCATAAACTAATCACTTTCACATATTCCGCACGAGTTTTATGAAATGGGGAGATTTTTTGCTATTTTACACTTATGTGCCACATAATTGCCTATCGCGACCACATTCAAAACTGAAAAGTTGTAATTTTGCAAAGCTAAGATGGCTATTCAGTATGCAGGTGTATACAATTTTCTGAGTGTGTGTTGTTCCCCATCTGCAGG
This sequence comes from Geodia barretti, assembly GCA_030341885.1. Lineage (NCBI taxonomy): Eukaryota > Metazoa > Porifera > Demospongiae > Tetractinellida > Geodiidae > Geodia > Geodia barretti. Next base: position 19,052 of record CASHTH010004028.1, on the reverse strand, counting down.
TGATAGTTGGACCAGAGAAGATGATAGTGGTTCCCCCGAGGCACTACTGCGTGGTGGAGAACCCGGCCATGAAGGACAAGGACGGGAAACCGGTGTTCGATACACACGGACAGGTAAGATTCACCCCCATTCACTGGCGAGGTCTCTCATTGAGCCCATTGGTACAGTAGGGAGCTGTAGTTAATGGTGGATGTAGAGCGTCAATGGAGGTACGTGTTCCTCTGTGTATGGGTCAGGGGTTGCTGAATAGAATACTCCTCCGTTCCTTCATGAGAAGCGTTCAGTTCTAGGTGCACCACTGTTGAATAATGTACACGTCGTTTCCATTATGTGAAAAGATTTTTAAAAAAGGGATAATGTGTGAAAGATAACTTGAAAGCCGTATGTGAAAGATTTCTATTGGCAGACAGGGAATCGCTCCATTTTAACATTAATACAGCGAGTTTGTTTTCTACCTCTCAAAGCTCTCCCTGTACATTGGCATCACATGGTCTATTGTTACATCTATATGATAATGATACACTTCTCCCTCTCCAGATAAAGCTGCGCCACGCAGACCAGGAGATACGGGTGGCACAGGACCCGTTTCCTCTCTTCCCGGGAGAGGTCCTGAAGCAGATAGTCACCCAGCTGAAGGTGGTCCCGGCCAACACTGCACTGCGTCTGCGAGCCGTCCTAGACTTTGTGGAGGAAGGAGGGTCCAAGAGGACAGCTGGGGACGAGTGGCTGTTTGAGGGCCCAGGTTAGCTCTCACCCACTCTCTGGGTGGAGGACTATTATGTTGCCGGAGCCTGTGACCTGACACAGTGTGATGTAGCATGAATTAGAGGGTATCGGGCAATGCAAGTGTGTGTGAAATCAACAAGCTGGGAGTTCTATAGTTGTGACAGGCTAGCTTCACAAGCTGGGAGCTCTATAGTTGTGACAAGCTAGCTCACTGTGGCTTTACTTCCTGCGTTTACAGACCACATCATTTTCATGCATTTTGGTGTGGGTATAATTAAAATACCAGCTTCCCTTCAGCCGCTGCTGTGTCATTGTTAGAAGACTTCCCCAAATTTTACCATGCCAACTCATGCTGCTGTGACTATTTTTAGAATGCCCCGTTCTTACATCACTGTATCTACTATTTACATATAATGTTTCTGCATATCCTCTGTACAATAATTATGTGTAGTGTGAAACCAATATAGAAAAGTGTGCTGGTTTGTGAAGTGTCCTTATTTCGGGGTGTGTTTATTAGCAGGGTTTCCCCACTCTGTAGGGACCTACATTCCATACAAGGAGGTGGTTGTCGAGGAGACGATCAGGGCCACAGTCATCAAACCAAACCAGGCCATTAAACTGAGGGCCCGCAAGGAGACTCTGGTACACTTCACGAACAGCTATATACCTCTTTCCTCTCTCTTCCAGTATTTCCCTTCTCAAATATTCCCTGCCGGTTAATGATGAATTTTTCAACTCTCCTCGTTTTCCGTTTTCAACTGCCTTATAACCCTTTCTGTCCTTATTCCACTTGCTATCTCTGCCCCTCTCTCTCCTCCTCCTCCTGTTCCACTTCTCCTTGTCAGGATCGAGACGGGAACCCCAGAGTGACGGGAGAAGAGTGGCTGGTCAAGAAGATTGGGGCCTACCTTCCTGGAGCCTATGAGGAGGTGGTGGAGCTGGTGGATGCCTATGTCCTCACTGAGAAGGTCAGTCAGTCACTTAGTAAGTGATCCACTGTGTTTGATACGTATATAAGTCAGGCCAGCTATGCTAAAGTTCTGAAGTTTAGTTGGAGACATTGAACTGGGCAGAGTTCCCTCAGTGTTTCTTTACTGCAACAGTTGGAGTGTGGTGCAAATTGCTCATACTGCTCAACAAAATCTTAGCAGAGCGAGTTGTTTTTTTTCGTGATGTGGTGCTGAATGTATATATAGGCATGATGGTATGTGGTGCTGAATGTATAGGCATGCTTGTGTGGTGTAGGTTGCCCTGCACATGAGAGCCACGCGGACCTTCACCGACCGCAATGGAGTCACCCACAGGAACGGAGAGGAATGGCTCATCAAGATGGAGGACACTGAGGCACACATTCCTGATGTCTACGAAGAGGTGGCTACTTCTCTCTCTTCTTTCTTCTTTCATCCCCTTTGTCACCATTCTTATGTGCCCTCCTCCCAACCATGTTACACTGTACCCTCCTCCCCACCATGTTACACTGTACCCTCCTCCCCACCATGTTTCACTGTACCCTCCTCCCCACCATGTTACACTGTACCCTCCTCCCCATACAGGTAGTAGGTGTGACCAACATCACCACACTGACCAACCGGCAGTATTGCGTCATCCTGGACCCTGTAGGCAGCGACGGGAAACCCCAGCTGGGCCAGAGGAAGCTGGTGAAGGGAGAGAAGTCGTTCTTCCTGGAGCCCGGCGAGAGACTGGAGAAGGGAATTCAGAATGTCTATGTTCTAGGGGAGGATGAGGGGCTCATTATGAAGGCCATTGAGGAGCATACCGACCCTGACACTGTGAGCTAGGCACAGAGGGAACAATAGTTAATTGCCTGCATTCCAGGCACATGCTCCACTTCCTGCACCAAGCGAGTCCACCTACTCATCTCAATTGCGCAGTTTTCTATAACTATTGGTGCCCTCAATGCTTTACATATTTGTAAATCCACGAAATTTCGCACTCCTGTTTTCTCTCAGAAGTGGGTTGCTATATTGCTAACAGCTGCAATTCGAGCCATGCTTTGCATTCATAATCAGCCCTGCCAGGCCCTGGCTCTGCACAGTTATATCTCCCTTCTCTTCCTCTCTCATTGGATAAACTATTATCTCTCTCTCCTTCTTTCCAGGGAGCGTCTCGCCAGCCGGGCGATCGCTGGATGATCAGAGGGCCCCAGGAGTACGTCCCCTCGGTAGAGGTTGAGGTGGTCACCAAGCAAAAGGCCATTCCTCTCGACGAAAACGAAGGAATATACGCCAGGGACATCAAGACTGGAAAGGTACATCAAACTTTTGTGAGATGTGAAGTTTTGGAACGACATCATTACCCTCGGAAGTAATCAAGTAGAGGCAGGCCAAGTGTATAACTATCCTTTATCAGAGGGTCCTTTTCAGAGGTTTCACTGTCGTACATGTTCTGTATACTACATGTGCCTGAAGTGGGGAGTTTGTTACTCAATATGGTAAGACAGACAGACACAAGCAAATCTTAACTATTTGTGAGGCTCTGGGTGCAAGTTGCTAAAGTCACTCATTCTCTACGTGACAGGTGAGGTCTGTGTGTGGTTCGACGTACATGCTGACCCAGGACGAGGAACTGTGGGAGAAGCATCTTCCACCGGCCGTTGAAGATCTCCTCTCTCAGGCCAAAGACCCCTCGCTGACCGCTCCGATAGATGTGAGCGAGAGGGAGGGGGAAGGGAGAGGAGAAGAAACCTTTGACTGACAGTTGAAACCCTTTTCAAAGGGCACTCCTGAAATGAGGACAACTCTCCAATAAGGGGGACACCTTTTTCCCAAAGAACAGTTAATTTTTTGCATGAATTTCTGAATAAGGGCCCCTCTCTAATAATGAATACTTTGGTGTCCAGATACGAAGGGCTGCACTGTTGACGTACACGGCTAACTGTAACCACTAGCAACCTTAGTTCCTTACTCTACCACTTGACTGTCCCCACAACACAGCTCGGGCAGCAGTCTCTACAAAGAGAGACAAAACGAGGGTCATCACCTTCCGAGTCCCGCACAACGCCGCCGTGCAGATCTACGACTACAAACAGAAGACGGCACGTGTCATGTTCGGGCCCGACCTCGTCATGCTGGAGCCGGACGAGCAGTTCACTCAGCTGTCTCTCTCCGGCGGGAAACCCAAGAAGCCCAATGTCATCAAGGCCCTCTGCCTCCTCTTGGGGCCCGACTTCTGTACCGACATCATCACCATTGAGACCTCGGACCACGCCAGACTCTCTCTGCAACTGTCCTACAACTGGTGAGTGGAGGGAGATACCGCTTTGAATTCATTCGACCTCAGCACAACATGGCCCTAGAATTCATATGACTATTGCTCTAGAGCGTTAGAGCATTGCTTTTCACTTTTCATTCCGTAAATCTGAACCGTTTCCAGGCATTTTGAGGTGGCAGACAAGGGGAGCGAGAAGGAGGCGTCCAAGATTTTCTCGGTGCCAGACTTTGTCGGTGACGCCTGCAAAGCCATTGCCTCTAGGATCAGAGGAGCTGTGGCTGGGGTCCAGTTTGACGACTTTCACAAGGTATAATATAGGAAGTGGAGTGTGTGTGTGCGTGTGTAGTCAATAATAAGGCATGACCTGGTGTGCCTTATGGATAGGCGTCCTTAACTGGAAGAGTCCTTTTTCGGAGGTTTGACTCATGAATAAGTCTGTATATATATATCTGCTGGCTAACTGTCTAATTCTCTCTCCTCCAATCCTACCCTCCGCACAGAACTCGGCAAAGATCATTCGTGCCTCTGTTTTTGGTATAGACGATAAGGGAAAGGTCCGCGATCGCTTCGCCTTCCCTGCCAACTGCCTCGTGATAACCAGCATCGACATCCAGTCGGCAGAGCCAGTCGATCAGAGGACTAGGGATGCTCTGCAGAAGTCAGTGCAATTGGCCATTGAGATCACAACCAACTCCCAGGAGGCCACTGCCAGGTGTGCGCGCGCGCGCCGTGTGTGTGTGTGTGTGTGTGTGTGTGTATTCAAAAGTTTGTTCAAAGTATACAGTTGTGTATGTGTGTATGTACTGTATTACGTCCAACCGTCACACAATTACGAATAATAAGTGCACACTACCTATGTACGTGTAAACTACCAGTCTTTGAATTCTGAAAAAACACGTGTAAGAACAAAACCTAGGGAAAAGAAAACCCATCTTCATCCTGGAACACAAAAACTGACAACCCACTACAATAGAGAAGTGAAAGAGAGATGTGTAGCTACACATGTAGATGATACTATGGAGGGAGAGAGAGACTGTAGCTATACATGTGAATAATATGCTACTCCATACATTCCAGACACGAGGCAGAGAGGCTGGAGCAGAAGGCCAAGGGAGCTCTGGAGCGACAGAAGATCACGGACGAGGCTGAGGCAGAAAGAGCACGCAAGGAGGCTCCTGGAGCTGCAGGCCAACAGTGCGGCAGTTGAGTCGACGGGACAGGCCAAGGCTGAGGCCCAGTCACGAGCAGAGGCTGCCAAGATCGAGGGACAGGCTGCAGTAGAACAGGCCAAACTGAAGGCCCAAGCCAGCAGATTGAGGCGGTAGGTACAGTGAAACCCTCGGAATCAGTTCCAACTTAGAGACGTTGAAATTTGCATGGGCTATATAAGTATTATGATAAGAGTTTAGGCTGGGTATGTTGCATCGCCCCATCGCACTGTGCTGCATCACGTTGTGCTGCGGAGATTAGAAACTATCCTCTCGGTGCAGCAAAAGCTGCAAGGCGCTGACAGGGCAATGCGATGTGTATTGTGACCCCAGCCTTATTCGTGCGACTACTACCACTAATTGTTGTATAATATTACTCTCACAGGAATCAGAGCTGGAGAGGTTGTCGGGTGCGCGGGAGGCAGAGACAAAGTTTGTAAGGGAGCAGAACGACCCTCGAGATTGCCAAGGGCCAGGGACATGGCGACCATCGGACACATAAATTCAAGGACATGGTCGATGCCATTGGCTCGCAGACCATTCAGGCTATTGCCACTGCCGGCCCTGAGATGGCAGGTATTTAAACAGTACACGAGTATACATAACACCTCAACCTTCCTCTACAACTACCCTACTTCACTCTTTGCCTGACGTACGTACATACAATAGCTATTGAGAACTGTTGTACATTGTCCGCCTGATCACACGCAAAACTATACTTACCCACGAATGTGCTGATCATGTGGTGGTCTATTTAGCCCCAGATAGTTAGACGTAGCACCATGTACAAAGGTCCCAAAGTGTATAAAGATCATTATGCTCAGTGAAAATGTTAGTGATTTAGCAACCAACTACTGAGTAAGGGTCCAAAATGTATGTGAGGGGGGCATGGGAAAAGGGACCTATATGGCTGGAATGTGAAAATTAAGTTTTTGTGGTTAACATTTTCACATTCCAGCCATATAGGTCCCTTTTCCCATGCCCCCTCACATTATGTATACTTTGCCGCAATATCTTCGGGAAGCTGTGTTTTCACTCAGGGTTGCCGTTCTTTCACAGGTGAAGCTGCTAAAGAGTCTGGGGCTCAAGTCCACTCTGATAACAGACGGATCAAGTCCCATTAACCTCTTCAACACCGCCCACGGGGCTTATCGGAGCTCTCGAGGCCCCGCCCCCTGCCAATCCTTCCACCTCCTATTCCTACAGGCTATAATACACAGATAGCTATTCGTGCAGTCTGGTGGACAGTGGGAACAATAGTAGCAGATTTTAGACTTACTTAGTTTTTTGAACTCTTGTGAATTTTTCTTACACGTTGTATGCCACCGTGTGTACTACTGTGTGGGAAATATTTTGATTTGATATCTGCAGCAATAGTGCAAAAACGGATAAAAAATTTCTGAGTTGAAATCAAGTTGAGGCTCCAATGAGGATAAATCAACTGTTTGACATCGAAAGTTCTTTCTCCGCCATCTGTGCTAGTGTTTTGTTCTCTTCCATCTTCCGGCTATTTTTCTGGTTCGCGTGGCCAGCTGAGGTCTCCCGTACCTGTAAATGTCATTCTCATCGAGCAACGTTTCCTGACACCAGCATGTATGGCTCCGTCCCATTGCTCTAGGTGCGTAGTCTATGGGCCCGAGTATTATTTTCAGACAGTCCCCACTATTACTTGAATGGGTCGACAGACTAGCTTGTGTACCCCATTTAATTAATCTAACACACATCCGACAATAGAACCATGATAATTATAGCACTGGCACGGAGAGCCAATATAGATGGAGGCTCTCATATATCTGGGGTGGAACTTACCCCCCAGTCCATGTTGCCACTCTTCACACAGAGGGCTTTGACTCTAGTGAGAGCTCTCCCTCTCCTCCACTGAGAATATTTGAGGAACGATGTCTGAAATCAGCCGGCCACACTTCCCCGCCGTCGGCTCCCTGACGCGGACCGTAGTGGGTTCACTGTCGAGAGAAGAGGAGGTCTTCAGAATGGGGAGTTTCGGTGTTTGATCGCGATGGGGTAACGGCTACTGGGTGTGTCGTGGGTGCAGAGTGCATGTGGGTGAGGACAGGATGTGCGAGGGACGGCTTGTGAATCTGAGGTCTGCCTTTCTCGCTCTCGGCTTCTCTGGTTGGTCCGTTTCCGAGCATCCAACCGGTCTGCTATACACAGATGTAACAGTCAACATAATATAATTATAATAATTTATATATACTACTATTGCTCATGTATATAATATATATATATATATTGCTTATTACATTTCCTTATGGAATACACAGAAAAAACATACTATAAAAACTACTTCAGATGCTACACAGATGTCCTTGGCAGCATAATGCACGGATAAACCATATTGTAGAAAGGAAAGCTCGATAGTATATCACACGCCTCATGGGTAAAGATTACTATTCCTCAGGAGTTTACTAGTTACCTCGGTGAAAGTGAAAACCTACCGCTGTGTGTGTTGTACCACTTCTGTCGTGAGCAAGAGCACACTGAAGACAGGAAGCCAAGCAGTCTTCACTGTCCAAGTCACTCTCTCCTATTATCATACAGAAACAAACTTAAGAACAAACAACTATGAGAAGCGTTTGAAGGTTGTTTATCAGCAGCAAAGGTACGACTTTCCCCGACAGGTTTTGCTTACCTTCTGCTTCAAAACTGTAGCTACTGTCCAGCCTGGTACTGTTGTGTGTGTGTGTATAAATATTGTGTAATGAAAACGAAAGGGTTGCAATAAAGCTGCTAACGTTTCTATTTGTATGTCTCGGAGACGGGAACAAAGAAGATCAGTACAGAAGTCCTGCCAACATCTCCAACTTCCTTTCCCTTTACACTGCCAGCAATGCCTACACAAAAGGGGAAAATAGTTATTTCTACAGGCACCTGAGACACTTCTATTGCACTGTGTCAGATCACACACTTAATAACATACTTACACCAGTGCTTGTGAAATAATAGCCGATGGTAAAAAGGATTGGATTGTGGTTGGACCTACTGTATCGTGTGAAGTCTTACTTTGCAAAATGAATCGACCAACTTGTATCGATGGTACAGTGACTCAGTAGAGCTGAGTTGACCCAACACTGCCAGAAGATGATCCGATACTATTACATAAAGCAGAGAGCAAAGTGAAAAATCATTAATATGCTTATTGTAAACGTACATGGAAGTTCCGGAGTTCTTGTTTTTTGTACCCCTAATTCCCTTAATCTTGCCTATACATTGTAGAGAACAACAAAAACACATTAGTAGTCAAAATCTGTTCTTCAACTCTTTGCTGTACACACCTGCAGTGTGAAGAAATCGAGGTAATTTCGGTAGATTTCAAAGCTACTTTCATTTGACCAACTGACATGAACGGCAAAATCCTGTAAACGGAGGAAAGTAATCGATATCCTGCAATAATAATGCCACAAAATACACTGCTTACATTCATGTTTTGTTGTTCCCTAAAGCCAACCACACCGGCTCCTGTCAGATCATGCTCTCCGATGTTTGGAGAGCTGTTTACATGAGTCTAATAACAACAACAATAAAATTATCTTGAGTGGGACATTCAGAGTTTACTCAACGGGATCACCCACCAACCATCAACAGTATGTCCAAAAACAGAAATTGGCCATTGGAGCCAATATTACCCCGCTTAAATAAGAGTTTATGTACACTTATCACAAACTTATAAGGCAACCCCATTCTGAGGGCTTAATAAGCATTGCACTCTCCAGCTACAGGGAATGCATTCAGAATCATTGCTTGGCCTGTCCTTCCTCCTATGTCCTTAGGCTATCAATTGTTAAGGTGAGAAGGAGATGTTAGTTGTGCAGCTTTTAAATTACCTGGAGGTAGGTATTGAGGTGTTACTGCTGGAGATAGTGTACTGTCGAAGTCTGCCCAACAGCTTATTGTGCTCCAGTAGTGCATCTGCTAAGTCACTTGTAGTGAATAACTGAGGTTTCAGAATACTCCCTTCATTATGAGCTTCATCATTCCCCACTTCTCTCCCAGCTTCATTCTCCCCATTCAGGAGACCTGCTGCTTCCTCTGTGAATCCTTCAGAGGCATTCGGTAGATGATGGCTCTATTGAGGGGAGGGATGAGGGAAATACAGTCACACTCACAAGCTCTCTGTGTGTCACATGCTGCAAGGTGGTTAATCGTTGCTGATGTAATACACAACACAATACACTGCCAGATTAGTAACTTACTACACAGTCGACTAGACTCTATAGTACGAGCTAGACTATAGTAGCTACCATGCCAAAGTGAAAATAACAAGAAAATAACTTGCATAGAATTGCGTAGGGTAAGCTCACTGTTGCTTTGCTGTGGGTAAGGGAAATGTCGGGGACTGTCTTGAGCTTTGGAAACGCAGCACCAACTTCCGTGACAGCTCTGAAAACCTGTCGGATTATAGATCTCACATTACAATACAGAGTTGCACGAATACTGCGCACCTTCTCTTGTTCTTTATTCCTGAGAAAGACGAATGAACCTCTAAAAGCACCTCGCAAACGTTCGTTTTCGGCCTTCAGCGCCTAGACGGCCGACGGTAAACATCGTGTATAGCTAGCTAGAAATTCCGTTAGCTTGCTACATACTTGTGCGTAGTCCAGAAGCGTCCGCACATCGCTTCTCAGGTCTTTCAACTGCTGCGCCACAGACATACTGATCAGGATTTTCCTGCCCAATCGCACAAGGAGAATTAGTCACCGGCTCTCGATTGACCGTCATCGATCCGGGCCGTCGCCAATTCCGCATACGCATGCGCAGCTGGGCGGGGCTCAATCTAAGGGTGTAGCTGAGTGCAACACACGGGGACACAGGATTTGCTGTGCTGATTTCGAGAGCTGGCCGCTGCTACAGCTGGGATATCGTGGCTCCGAAGGATGGCGACTACTTTCACGACTCACAGGCAGCCCCTGGAGTACCTGGGCGGCGTCCGGCGGTTCCCCGTGCCGGAAGACAAGACCCCCTGGTCCGTGGACTACCCCGGATACCACCCCGTGGACTACACGGCACCTCGCGTCCTCTCCCGTCCCGTTTGGGCAGACCCCGACATCAGGTCTCTAATGAGGCATAGCAGTCAATCATTTTTGTTACAATTAGGAGCAAAACAACCACATCCCACATTTGTTTTTCCTCAAAATCTGTTGTATTCACACAAGCTCTGTGTATATTTGCAGGAAGGAGGAGGAGCCGGAAAAACCGCTGCAGTTCAACTCATTGGACGGTAAAGTGGACAGAAAGAGTCACATGGGCACCTACCAGATAATGGACAAAGTCCCCAGGTATCACTACTACCACTTCATTTTGAGCCCAGGGGGCAAAATTTATGGGGGGAAATTGGCCCCTTGCCCCCCCCCCACACCTCTCTAGAAGAACTGTTCCCTACCTCTCTTCTCCCTCCCTCTCTGTCCCGTTGTGCCTGCAGGAACCCAGTGGGTCGGACAGGGATGATCGGGAGGGGTCTGCTCGGGAGGTGGGGACCCAATCATGCAGCTGACCCTGTCGTCACCAGGTGAGTTCACAAAAGATTTTAATACAACTAACTATTATCCAGGTGCATACACATGCAAGAATGAATAAAGCACAATCCTGTTTAGGAACTCACTTGGAAAGGAAATTTGAATAAAAATACTATACAGTAGTTGTTGGCCTGTTTACAGTGTCACTCTCTGTGCAGGTGGAAGAGAGATGGGAGTGGAGCTAGAGTGGAGAGAGAGGGAAAGCCAGTGTTGGAGTTTGTGGCTGTCAGAAGAGGAGACACTGGAGCCTGGGCTATCCCTGGAGTAAGTTGCACTACCACAAAATGATAGAGAAGGAGAGCTGTGTGTGAATTAAAACTCTTAGGGGCCCACAGGAAGTCAGGTGGGCTTTTGCATTGTTTTACATCTGTGTTACGTGTTAGTAAATTCGAAATATACAGCAGCGAAAGGATTTGAATTTTGGGCCTAAATGTGTATCAGTTGATTTACCTTACAGTCTGAGCCCCTCCCTCCAGGGAATGGTGGAGGCAGGAGACACGGTGTCGGCCACACTCAAGAAGGAGTTTGGAGAAGAAGCGCTCAACTCCCTCGAGGCCACGGACGAGGAGAAGAGAAAGATTGAAGAGCACATCAACCACCTCTTCAAGTCTGGAGACAAGGCATGAATCACATTCTTGTGGGAGACATTTTTACATACTAGGCTCGTCATCCTGTGTGAAATTGCTATGTAGCACGAATATTTTCCTTCAAGATGCCAGTTTGAGTCTGTGAATACGCTATTTTACTATTTGCCTCCCCAATGTGCGTAGTTGTATGCAGGGTATGTCGATGATCCTCGGAACACAGACAATGCCTGGATGGAGACAGTTGTCTTTAACTTTCATGACGACTCAGGTCAGATATATATTATATCTACACAAACCAGTCATTACTGCACCCACTGCTGTTTACACAAGACGTGATTGATATTTGGGGACAGATTAATAAACATGCCCCATATCTCTGTTTTTGCTGATAAGCATGTAAGCTACAGTTTGATTATGTTCACATGCTGATAGTGCTATATATACTTTACTTAGCAATCATACAGGGAACGAAGGTCAATTTTTGTTCTGAGTTGTAACTCAATGCATAATACCCAGTCACTGATAATGCCCGAGTTCAATGACAGACAATCTCTCTCCCTGGCCTTTGTATATATGTACATTGGGGATTGAGGTGTGGAAACACACACTACATATGATGATGATGTAGGTGAGGGTTTCAGTAAGCTGAATCTGGTTGCCGGGGACGACGCGGCTGCCGTGGCGTGGACGGAGGTCCACTCTGGTCTCAGTCTCTACGCCAGCCACTCCCACTTCGTCCGCCTCGCTGTGGAGCACCGGAAAGCCGCCTGGTAGCACAGCGGGACACTAGACTTGGCCTATTTGTAAACTACACCCTAGTGGCATGCAAAGCAAGCCTATATACCTAGTTTTTCCTTTTTTATAAACGGCTGTCACTGGATAGTGCCGTGTGGCCTGTTCTCTTATTTGGCAAAAGTGATCTGAATTTATTTTTTGGAAGGGATACTTAACTACTACGAGCATGGAATTAACTTCGCATGGAAAGCAGCATCACGTGAAATGCGAGAGGTCAAGTGGGCATCAAATTGGCGTTGAACCTCACGATGTATATATACATGCAAAGGGCTGGTTATCATACTGACAATATGTACCTTTCCACCAGTAGCCACCAGTACCATGATGGATGGCATGAGTATACTGACAATATGTACCTTTCCACCAGTAGCCACCAGTACCATGATGGATGGCATGGGTATACTGACAATATGTACCTTTCCACCAGTAGCCACCAGTACCATGATGGATGGCATGAGTATACTGACAATATGTACCTTTCCACCAGTAGCCACCAGTAGCCATGATGGATGGCATGGGTATACTGACAATATGTACCTTTCCACCAGTAGCCACCAGTACCATGATGGATGGCATGGGTATACTGACAATATGTACCTTTCCACCAGTAGCCACCAGTACCATGATGGATGGCATGAGTATACTGACAATATGTACCTTTCCACCAGTAGCCACCAGTACCATGATGGATGGCATGGGTATACTGACAATATGTACCTTTCCACCAGTAGCCACCAGTACCATGATGGATGGCATGAGTATACTGACAATATGTACCTTTCCACCAGTAGCCACCAGTACCATGATGGATGGCATGGGTATACTGACAATATGTACCTTTCCACCAGTAGCCACCAGTAGCCATGATGGATGGCATGGGTATACTGACAATATGTACCTTTCCACCAGTAGCCACCAGTAGCCATGATGGATGGCATGGGTATACTGACAATATGTACCTTTCCACCAGTAGCCACCAGTAGCCATGATGGATGGCATGGGTATACTGACAATATGTACCTTTCCACCAGTAGCCACCAGTACCATGATGGATGGCATGAGTATACTGACAATATGTACCTTTCCACCAGTAGCCACCAGTACCATGATGGATGGCATGGGTATACTGACAATATGTACCTTTCCACCAGTAGCCACCAGTACCATGATGGATGGCATGAGTATACTGACAATATGTACCTTTCCACCAGTAGCCACCAGTACCATGATGGATGGCATGGGTATACTGACAATATGTACCTTTCCACCAGTAGCCACCAGTACCATGATGGATGGCATGAGTATACTGCACAAAAAATGGACCTTAAGGGTGTGTTTATAAAATGTTCTGGTCGTGCTTTAGTCGCTTTGATCCCTATCAACAATAATACCATTTCACCGTCTCCATCTGTAGAGAAAGATTCGTAAGATCATCACCAATACACACAACGTCGCCAGTTGTGGACTTACAACTTCAGTACTCTGTCTCTCCCACCACTTGCCACTCTCTCCCCGTCCGGACTCCAATCCACTGCAAATACCTACGACATCATCACGACATCATTGGCTAATCGACCAATCAGGTGAGAGGGTTATATACCTCGTCTGCATGTCCGGGAAGGTCGGTGAGGAGGGAGCGGGTCTTGATGTCCCAGACTTTGAGAGTGCTGTCGGAGCTCCCGCTGCAGACGAGTCGGCTGTCAGCTGACCACGAGATCTGATAGACTGCACTCACGTGGCCTCGCAGACTGGCCACGTATCTAACAGTAATACGTACACCATTAGAGAGACATGAGCTGAGTTGCCCTGGTAGCTCAGTTGGTAGAGTGCTCGCCTAGACTGCAGAGTGTGGTGGGTTCCAATCCCACCCAGGGCAGCTCTTCTTCTTTTCTTTGAGCTGTCCTGGGTGTAGTTGACTTGTTTGCCTTGACTTGCCTTTCTACCTCGTTACCAAGTTGTTGAGACATGCTAATCGAACCCATGTGGTAATATAGGCTAGGCTTCAATCCACTCACAATGAACTTCGTCTTACAAAAAAAGTTGCATCATGTACAATTATGGGCTTTAGTTTCAGAGTTGCAGTTTAAAGGTTAACAAGTAGGTACGGTCAGTTGTAACAAACCCGGCCACCCCTTGGTAAAGCCCGCTGACAATGGACGATGCCGTTTTCTGCTTTCACAAGTGAAACGGGTGTACACATAGTCATCTGAATGCTGGATATCCATTTCACTGTCACGAATAGTGGAAATTTCACACTCTCACTTTCACTCGCCGAAAATGCTTTGCATTCCTTATAGTAATGCTCGGTTTATCTCACTTGCCGGTTCTCCCGTCCCATAGTTTGATGGACTTGTCGAAGGAGGCACTGGCTATGAGTCTGGCATTCGGTGAGAACAGCACTTGGTTGATTAGCTGCTGGTGACCTGTGCATAATACACGTTTTGGTAGGAGAATTGGGTGTCAGTGAATCCTTTGAGTAAGGGACACCTAGGGACAACAAATGTTTCCTTTATTCAGAGGTGACCCTTATATTTGAGTAAGGGACACCTAGGGACACCAAATGTTTCCTTTATTCAGAGGTGACCCTTATCTTGGTGAGTATCGGAATAAGGGACACCAAAGCTTCCTTTATCAGAGGGACCCGTATATTCGGTCTTTCTTTTGGTAAACTCTGGAATAAGGGACACCATACTGTGCCTTTATCAGAGGTGTACCCTTATATTTCGCGTGGCTTAAAACTCTGCAATAAGGGACACCACATGTTCCTTCATCAGAGGGACCTATTACATGGTGTTAAACTGCTGAATAAGGGACACTCAATGTTTCCTGTATTCAGAGGTGACCCTTATATTTGGTGGTTAAACTCTGAATAAGGGACACCAAATGTTTCCTTTATTCAGAGGTGACCCTTATATTTGGTGGTTAAACTCTGAATAAGGGACACCAAATGTTTCCTTTATTCAGAGGTGACCCTTATATTCGGTGGTTAAACTCTGAGTAAGGGACACCTTGGGGACATTGAAAGGTGGAGTGTGGGCAGGACCATGCGTCTGGCTCGATATAGACTGTAGTACATCTCTCATCACGGTCCTCTGGCAATGTGTTCTGCTGTGCGTGGTTCTGGATGGGTTCCAGAGAAAGAGAGTGAAATCATCTGAACCAGACAACCAACACCTCTCTCCCTCCACTGCCTTCCTGCATGCACACACACACACACACACCTCCAACACCTAGTTTTCTACCTCACATCTAACAAACAAACTCAGTGAGAAAAACCACATGCACCACATGGGGAAGTGGGCGAGGGAGAGGGGCAAAATGGACATAGCTAGAGATGTGACAGTGACAGAGATTGTGTGTATATTCAACCCTCAAATGTGTATAGTCCGGCAGTGTGGTGTTATTCTATGGATGAACACATTACCTTAGCTGCCTCGTATCTAACAAGGGCCCTTCTCTGGAGCTCTGAAATGAAAGAAAAAAACCTCATTAAAAATTAAAAACACCCCCCCACTTAGCAAACCACAGTTAACCCATGAGAACTCATAGCTGCAGAATACTTACGGCCCATTTTCTGGACTCCCGTGTGTTGGAGGGTCGGGGTCGCCGGGGTCAAATGCAGCTGTTCTGAGAGAGTAGTCGGTGCTGAGAGCCATGGTGTTGACCCAGTGACCGTGACCTTGGAGACTGCGACAGAGACATCCCTGGCGTGGGAAGAGTGAGGCAGAGTAAGGAGAAAGAGGAGATTTAGTTTTTCCCGATTTTATGCCGTGTGTCCAGGTGCATGTGAATATCGAGCCACTAATATCTGTCTTCTGTTTATCTATACGTAGAATAGACATTAATTAAACAGGACGAATAACCCGCTACATGGAAATGAGAAGAGAGTCAGGCAACATAATATAATTATAATTATACAGACTTTAGTACTTTCTTAAACTAACTAGTGGTACGTATAAACACACAAACTCACATCTTTTGTCCTCCACACTTTGATGGTCCTATCTTGTGAAGCCGTGTAGACGAGTCCCTCCCCACCCCATTTAATGCCCGTCACAGACTGGGTGTGGCCAGAGAGGACCATCACCGCCTTACACAGCACCACGTCCCATATCCTCACTGTCGCATCCTGTCATGGCAACAACAATCACATGATGCGTCATGTGATCTAAAAATTGCTCACAGCAAGTATACGTACCTTTGAGCGCACTGGCCAGCAGTCTACAAGATGGTCCCTGGAAAGATTGAGCAACATGAGCCATATTATAGTACAAGCCAAATATATCTGCTATGTGTGAACTTGCAGGCACAACGCTATTCACATTGCAACATGCTATATATGTACCGTCTTCGGTCTCCATTAGAACTCAAGTTGTGGTTGGTCTGTTTTTGGTACATCTCAATGCATAGCTGTCTGTGCCCTGTCAGCACTAATGTATCCAACACCCTCCCAATGCAATCGCTCTACTAGTCTGTCCGTGCCCTGTCAGCACTAATGTATCCAACACCCTCCCAATGGCAATGCTCTACTAGTCCTGTCCATGCCCTGTCAGCACTAATGGTATCCAACACCCTCCCACATGCAATGCTGCTACTAGTCTATGTCTGTGCCTGTCAGCACTAATGTAAAGCAGGCATACTCCAACACTCAATGCTCTACTAGTCTGTCCGTGCCCTGTCAGCACTAATAGATTACAAGCAGGCATACCTCCAACACTCAATGACTCATACCTAGTCTGTCCGTGCCCTGTCAGCACTAATGTAAAGCAGGCATACTCCAACACTCCAATGCTCTACTAGTCTGTCCGTGCCCTGTCAGCACTAATGTAAAGCAGGCATACTCCAACACTCTCCCATGCAATGCTCTACTACCCAGTGAAGGTATATAATAGACTCACAAATGAAGGGGCTGCCAGGCGAGAGAGGTGATCCACTGTTTGTGACCGAGAGAGGTGTGTCCCACCTGTCTCCCTGTCTCTGCCTCCCACACACACACCCTGAAGACACACACACACAAAAAACATTTTCACAGAGACTAAATTTGGAGATTGTCCATATAATCGCCACCCACAAAAAATTTAATATTAGGATTACCGTACACACACATGTAAAAAAATTTTTTAAAACAAGTGCTGCGAAAAACGTTATGGAAACCTAGTAAGGCTGGTGGGCTATTGGCAAAGGGCATGCGGCTGATATTTGGCGAAAATTCTACTAGTTATACGATCAATATATATACAACCTCACCACATCTACTGAAGATGGGAAACCGACCTGTCCATTCTTGCAGCCAGAGTCCAGTCTCTTCCCGTCCGGCGACCACGCAATGCACAGTATCCAGTGTTTGTGGGCCTTGCAGGTGTGCAGTGGGGGTCTCGGTGAATATGTCCCACAGTCTCAGCCGTTGTGGTCTCCAGAGCCCACTGGCAAGAGACCTGGGGACACAAACATCTCTCTCTCTATTTCTCTTCCGTTCCTTCTTTCTCTGCCCCCTTTATATACACCACTCCCTCCCTCTTTTTGTCTTTTTATTCCTCCCATTCCTCCTAGTCTCTCCCTCCCCATTCAGCTCTCCATCCCCCATACCATACACAGGAGAATTATATTTGTGGAGATTGATGATGTCACTATAACCTCACTTACCGTCCATCAGGACTAAACTGAACAGCAATCACAGCCTCCGAATGACCTAAGAACACACAAAAGTCAGTACAACTCATTGAAAAAATTCAACCCACTGACTATATACCTCCAGTTCACTTCATTTATACCTTTACACTAGAGACCACATGAGACCCCACTTCATAGGTATGATACTAGCTATGCCTACCTGGTATGCTGCTGGTACAGTGGGTGATGGACTGGACTCTGAACCTGGCCTGAGGCTGGTAGACAATCTCCACCAACCTCTCCGTCCCTCCACTGCCCCTCTCCAACACCTCAGCCAGACTCTCCCGCACCTCCAGCTCGTGCACGTAGAACTCATACACCGTCTCATCATCCTAAAGGCATCAATACACGCTCGTGCAGCCTCAATGTATGGGTGTATGGTGGGGGTCACGTGATGTGACGACATCACCATGACATCGACTGCTGCATGATGTATCACACAACACGGTAGTACCGTTAATGTTACCATCAGTCAACAGCTAGCGCCTCTTCGCCAACGAGCAAACAAGAGCGAGCTAGTGAGTTTGTACGACTCACGTTTTCTAGGACGGCGGTGCACAGAGCCGCCAGGGAGTCTTTGGTGACACCCAGAGGGAGGTCGAACGGCGTGCCCACCAACACGCCGTCCTCGCTCTTGAACTGAGCCAAAACTCGCTTCTCATCCTCGCCCGCTTCCATTCTCTTCGCACACGTGGTGTGGTTCAAAGGTCAAATTTTTAAACACATGCGCTAAAGTATATACACATGCGCGCTATTGTTGTCCACTCTATCTCTGGTTCTTCTTTATCTCCATCTTTCCCAGTGCCGCCGCGTGCACCTCGTCTGGTCCGTCGGCCAGCCTCAGGATGCGGGCCAAGGAGAAGAACTGGGCAAGGGGTCTGTCTCCGGACAGGCCCATTGCTCCATGAGCCTATATAAGGGGAAGAGGGAAGGAGGGAGGGATATGTAGTTATATAGCCCACCTTTAGAACCTAACACGGAGAACTGCTACTATATATAACAAATGCAATACATTATTGCCGAGCAATTTACGTATGTGTGAGCAATTTACGTATGGAAAGCACCGCAGCTTCTGATAAAAAAGATGGTGCAACTAGAGGTGTGGGTTCTCTTCCATTGGCAAATACAGAGAGGGCAAAATTCAAAGCACAGAGAGTGCCGTATTCATGCAGATTTCAGATGACTATGGGCTCGCTTAAGTCACCAACTGTATAATATACAGAAACTGCCTATAGTACATACCTGCATGGCTCTGTCGACCACTCTCTGGACCATCTGCGGTGCCACTACCTTGATCATTG